>OVAY01000249.1:57002-73687 GCA_900406395.1 Kernera saxatilis | reverse complement strand
ATGGATCTGGACCGCAACGCATTTTGCAGGTATGAATTGGCCGAATTCCCGGATGTACACATACTAGCAACTTTGCAATCACGATTTTCCCACCATTATTATCTAAGTGACATTATAATGTGGTCGACATAAAAAAAAATGATTTCGGAAGGCATACTTAATCACATGGTCGGAACATGTTTTCGTGTACGAAAAAGTAACAATATTCGTGGAATTCAGTGAAATATGTGGATCAAGTTTTTGTAGGCTAATTTGTAGAATTGACTAAAATATGTATAAACTAAAATTGGGACTTTATCAACAAAAAAAAAAACTAAACTGGGACATAATCTAGTATATCATACACGTACTTTATGATGAAAAAAAAAACTAAAAACGATAAAGTGAATTTGATGGTGGTCACAAATCAAGTTAGCTTTGATTATGAAGGTCTAATTCCATGAACTCGAACACATCATATACCAAATTGTTAAAGCTAGTGATGATTTGACTTGTGTACACACAATTAACTTTTCTTTTATTAGTCTTTTTGTTCCGTTGAGATATGTATGTTTATATTGAATTATGTCATAATCTATTGTTAATATGAAATTTTCTAACACGTTTTTTATGACACATTCATTTTGAAATGAATTTCAATTTAAAATCGGAAACAGACACAAGTAAACACTTCATAAACTAAAAATCTAAAAAACACATATTATCACTGCATTAAGCGGAAATTATAGTCTAACTAATACATAACGTTTTGTAAAACTATATCTATGATAGCCACACTAACTTTCTTATAACTTAAATGGAATATACCATAAAAGAAAAATACAATTTTTTTTATTTTTTGTTTCGTTAAAGATGCACAAAAAATTATATAATTTTATAGTCTAATGGTTTGTACTAGTTTCGTCATTGTGTTATCATCCAGATTCAAACGTTGGATAATAGAAGAAGTTAATAAATTAAAAAAAAAAAGATATTTTGATTTTTTTTTTTACATTAAAAACTTGGTTTCAAAATATCATGAAATCAAAATTCTATTAAAAGGTCTTTAATATATTTGTTGTATTTAATAATATTTTCCATAAATAACTCTTTAGCGTGTGACCGTTGAAAGGACGTTTGTACCTTTCTATTAGCGAATCTAAATTAAAATATTCCCATCTTATTAATAAATTTATGGTTGACTTAATTATAAAAAATTAAATTTAATATTTTCTATTTCGCAGATCAAGTTGTTTTTCAAAGTGTGATAGAAACATACGGACCGAGTCTAATCTCTTGCACATTAATTAGCTTCTTGATATTTCGATGGCTGAGCGAGATAGCAACTTGTTAAATGGTAGAGTGTATTTATTTATTTAAATTTTCTCAACGAGGCAATCATTAAATATACAACCTGTTCTATGTGTTATGGAAACTGATATTCATTGATATTTTGTCATACGAAAAGAATAGTGTACATTCTATATTGAAAATTAAACGCCACGGACCCAAATACTGTTGCTAGGATCATGGACCCAAATCACACATCCTGCTTCAATGATTTTGTTGAAATTATCCTTGCAAATCACTTTCTATTTGGTTTGGAGGAAGTTGAATACAAGAATTTTTACAAACAAGTCAAACCGTTTCTACTGTTCTTCGAATCTCTTATCCACAAACAAGTTAAACATGTTTAATCCGCAAAATCCAGCTATGTATTTGCAATGCACTGTCTCGTGTAATTTATTTTTTAATAAAATAACTTTTTCTCATCAAATGTCGATGCGTAAATTTTCTCCATATTTCAAAGTTGAATCGTATGTGTTATTCGAATTAAGAACATTTAAAGAGGAAAATATCAGCATTAAAATCTGTGATTGTAAAATTTTGAAACGAAAGAAAGAAAAGAAAAAAAAAACGAGGGGCGTAATCGTCATTTCAAATCACGTGAGGTGCTGAAAATTCATCTTTTCAAAATTCATTTGGTGGCAAAAACCAAAGACATTCAAAATTGTCGGATAATTTTTAATTTTTAAAATTACGAAAATAACTGTAATTCCTCTGAGTCCAAAGACAAAGAAATAAAAAGAAAAAAGAAAAGAATTAAAATAAACAGCAGTTTTTCTTTTTCTTTTTCTTTTCTTTTCTTCTTCTTCCTTTTTTTTTTTATTGTGAAGCAGAGAAAAAGCTGCACTTCTTTTTTTTTTTGAAAAAGGAAGCTGCATCTTCTTCACTCGCACCTTTTTGCAATTTTCTCTCCAAAACTTCTCAGTAAACTGAAATCACTCAAGCAGTCTCCATTGTTACTTGGGGATATATGCTCTTTATCCCTTTTCACTTCCACGGCATTTTTGTCTCCATTCTTACCCTTTTTTCTCTCATTTCCGGAGTTTACAGAATCACAAGTTCCTTCTGTGTGGTGGATTTTCTGTGTCTGAGATCTATCTTCAAGAAAATTCAAAATTTTCTGAGAATCTGAAGTTTTCTCCTCAAGGTTGTGCTGATCGGCTTTGTTTTTTGGTTGAGCCTCTAATTTTGGAAGGTATTTGAAGGGGTTTGGAGTTATAATGGGTCTTAAATCGAACAAATTTGAATTTTTTTTTCTCATTTTTTGTGTTTTCATTCTATGTATTCTGATTAAATGGAGAAATTTTGTATCTTTCTTCTGGTGGGTTTGTGTCTAGTGACATAAGAAGTAGTCTTTGTATCTCAAGATTTGAGCTAATTTTGTTTTTGTCAATCAGATTAATTTGATTGTTGAAAATTTCTTGGTCGTAGTTTATCCTCAGCAAGAAAGCTGTTAAATGTCAACCAGAGAAGCCTTTAGATTTTTTATTTTTCCTTTGTTTAATTTTGATGTGAGTCTCTTTAATAATCCTCTTCTCAAGTTTGCGTCAACCTCTTTAATGAAATGTCGACTCCAATTTTTTCAGAGTTTGGCCTAACATTCATCGTTTTTTCTCCACTCTGATTGAGGAACTTGAAAAACAGTAACTGAAGATTGAGAAAAAGCATTTCGGTCTATGTCCTAAACTATGGTCCCCGCCATTATGTTAAGAAAACTAGATAGGTCTTTTGAGTGGGGTTCTTCTTCAAAAGCTTGATGGAAACCGAAAATAGATTGTCTTCTCTGAGTAGATTATTTTCTTTTTTCTTCAACACTTCCATTTGAGCTGATTAGCTTCGTTCTTTCCCGCAGGAAAATGTCCCAAAAGGTTACTCCATCCATGCAGTCACTTAAATCTTTGCCGGCAGACTATAGATTTGATGGTTCACCAATCTCTGATCGCCTTGAAAATTCTTCTGGCGCTAGTGTTTGCTTGCCCAATTCGAGTATTCCAAGAAAAGGTGGCTTAAGGAATGGGGTTAGTCGCACTGATACTATCGCTGGGGATAGTGAGGATCCATATAGCGGGCACGGTGTTTCCGTTGAAGAGCAGTCTTTAACCGATGATGTGGACCATGGTGATGCTACAATGCCCTTGCCTCAGAGTGATGAACGCAGGTGGAGCGACACTAGTGCATATGCTCGGAAGAAGGTACTCCTTAGATCTCTACATCTTGTGAATCTTGTGATACTCGAGACTTGAGGGTTTTATGTGGAGCTGTCACACATTTCATGGCTACGGTGGATTTCTAGCTAAATTAAGAACAAAACTTGTTGCTTCTAAGGTTATAGGAATATGGGATGAAATTTTAACAGTTTTCAACTTTAGATACTGCAATCTTGGATTCAACTTCCAAATGGTAACTGGGAGCTTGGGAAGATAGTGTCAACTTCAGGAGAGGAGTCTGTTATTTCTTTGCCCGAGGGAAAAGTAAGTGACCTTTTGTATTCCTAAGGTAGGCATAGGTTAATATTTCAAGTGTTTGATCAGATGCTACTTCCGCACTTGGTTTAACAGGTTATAAAAGTCATATCAGAGACTCTAGTACCTGCAAATCCTGATATTCTTGATGGAGTGGACGATCTAATGCAACTAAGTTACTTAAATGAGCCATCAGTGTTGTACAACCTCAGCTATAGGTACAACCAAGACATGATATATGTAAGTCTTTTGTTTTGCTATTTTTTTTTTCTTTCCCATGAATCTGTTATCATATATGTTCCAGCATTTACTATTGCTTTTCTAACCTTTTTTTCCTTTTATGGTGCTAGACAAAAGCAGGGCCAGTTTTGGTGGCTGTGAATCCTTTCAAGGAGGTTCCCTTATACGGAAATCGCTACATTGAAGCATACAGGAAGAGATCAAATGAAAGTCCTCATGTGTATGCAATTGCAGATACAGCAATTCGCGAAATGATACGAGGTGAGATCATGCTTCATCGTTGAACGTTAACATTGCAATTCTCATCAGCCAAAAAAAACATTTCAATTCTCACACCATTTTATCTTTTCCAATCCAGATGAAGTTAACCAATCTATCATTATCAGGTTAGTTGAAAAATGTCCACTTTTATGCTGAGTTTTTTCCTATTGGATTTCATATGGTACTAGCATGGGGGTAAATCTTTCTGTTAAAGAAGCATTAGTCATCATGACCTGTGACGATGCATTAGGTGTGTCACATTGGGAACTAGTGGATCTGTTGAATGAAGCAGTGCTTCCAGTTTGTGTATTTTGTGGTGTATTCTTATCACAAGATTCTATTTCTCATCCAGCGGCGAGAGTGGAGCAGGGAAAACTGAGACAGCTAAGATAGCTATGCAATACTTGGCTGCTCTTGGAGGTGGAAGCGGGATTGAGTATGAGATACTTAAAACTAATCCCATCTTGGAAGCATTTGGAAATGCGAAAACATTGAGAAATGATAATTCTAGTCGTTTTGTAAGCCTTTCATCATTGTGCTTTTGTATATTTTTGTTCTCTTATGCTATGTCGTCGAAAGTTTGAGGTCTTTGTATGTCTTTCAATGTTGTTCTTATATTAAAATTTACAGGGGAAGCTGATAGAGATTCATTTTAGTGAAAGCGGAAAGATATCGGGTGCTCAAATTCAAACCTGTAAGTGTACACCTAACAATTGCTACTTCACATTGTTGTACATTTTCCTTTACAAAGCTAACTTAGCTTCTTTTTTTTTTTTTGCTTGTTCTTCAACTTTTGCAGTTTTACTAGAAAAGGTAGCTTCTTTTTGTTTATTTTCCCTGCTTGATATCTTTCCTTCTTGAACATGATTCATTAACATTCACATTTTTTCTTTTTACGGTGACACATTTTAACAGTCTAGAGTGGTCCAATGTGCTGAAGGGGAAAGGTCATATCATATATTTTATCAACTTTGTGCTGGGGCTTCACCTGCACTTAGAGGTATGGTTAGGAAAAATGAATCCTAAAAGGAGTCATATAAAGGAGATTTTAAGAGAAGAATTTACATTTTTTTTGATAGCTAAAACAATCACTCTTTAAAAACCTTCTGAACTCATTGTTGATGATCGTGATCAATTCTGTAAGTTATCTTATTTAGGTTTTAGGATTAACTTTTGATGGACTTGGAGTAACTTTGTGTGCTTAATACACCTTCAGTTTCATCTTCCATAAGTGAAAATAAAAATTTGTCAACTATCAGCTTTTGAGTCAATTGCCGTAACTATTGGAAGTGTATTATTTATGTGCATTTTTTTCCTCCATTCATGGTTTAAATGCAGAGAAGCTAAATCTGACAAGCGCACACGAGTATAAATATTTGGGACAGAGTAACTGTTATGTAATCAACGGAGTTGACGATGCTGAACGTTTTCATACTGTTAAGGTAATTCCCTCTTTCAGTGAGATACTTTCTTAATCCTCTTCTTTACTAATTTCAGACCTTTATGTTTCTATCTACTGATTTAAAAACTCTGTGTTGTTACAGGAAGCTCTGGACATTGTGCATGTTAGTAAAGAAGATCAAGAAAGTGTATTTGCAATGCTTGCTGCAGTGTTATGGCTGGGGAATGTTTCCTTCACCGTTATTGACAATGAAAACCATGTTGAACCTGTAGCAGATGAAAGTAAGCCTTTTTCAGTCCCTAACTTAGGCCTACTTTATTTGAGTCAACATGTTTCGCTCTTTTGTGTCCATGAGCGTTGAATCTGCATTGCACTGAGCCTCTTTATGTTGTTGCTTTACTGATTTCCTTTATATATTCATGACATTTCTTTCATGAGTGTCATCTGTGAAGTTTTCTGTTTCATTCTATTGAGTCTTGGTTGGAAGTATGAGCGTTTGCTGCTTAATTCATATGTCGCATCTGGCAGGGAGACTTACCTACGTGCTGTATTTGTTATTTTCAGGTTTGTCAACTGTTGCTAAATTGATTGGGTGCAACATCCATGAGCTTAAGCTAAGTTTATCGAAACGTAACATGAGAGTTGGAAAGGATACCATTGTGCAGAAGCTAACGCTACCGCAGGTATATATTTTTATGAGAACTGCTTGCATTTTTGTTTATAATCAAAGTTGAAGTAGGGTTTGTAGGGTCAATATAGAGAGGCAACTTCGTAGAATGACAAGTTGGAAATTTTCTGCATCTTTATTGTATATTCATTTGCGCTATTAGTATCCACGCTTTACATTTATTTGGAAACAATGCTTTCAATCTTGTTTGGCATCAAGTCTCACAGTAGACTTTGTCCCTCCCAAAATAATTACTCCTTTTCTTTTCTTTGCTCAGTTATTAGTATCGCAACAAATTTTCCGTTTGTTTTACTTGACATTTTTGTTTTGCTGATATTTTCTTTCAGGCCATTGATGCGAGAGATGCTTTAGCAAAATCAATTTATTCGTGCCTGTTTGACTGGCTGGTTGAACAGATCAACAAATCTCTTGCTGTGGGAAAGAGGCGAACTGGCAGATCCATCAGCATTCTTGATATCTACGGCTTCGAATCATTTGATGTATGCTTCTGTTCTGTTTCTCTGTGCTTTGTCCTGAAAAAAGTTACAGTTGCTATCTGACATCATTAGACCTTCAGTTTGCAATTACATCCCTAGATAATGTCAGCTATATAATCTTTTTGTCAAATGAATTGTTGATTGTGGTTGAAATAGCGGTCAATGATGATCTAAGGAGAAATTTCTTAACAGAAAAAGACTCCTTTTAAGTTCTCTCCTGAATATCTTATGTGCGTTTATGCACTTTTTTTTTATGTGTCTTGTTGATTTGCTGAACAACTTTATGTTCTTCTGCAGAAAAATAGCTTTGAGCAGTTCTGTATAAATTATGCAAATGAGAGATTGCAGCAACACTTTAACCGTCATTTATTCAAGCTGGAGCAAGAGGTAAAGTATCCCCTTTCTGAATGAACTATACAGGCTCATGTAGTAAATCTACTAGGTAGTGCATGCGCATTGAACTAGAATCTAAAAGCTCAGTTTTCTCCAATCCAAGGTATTAATATTTTCTTTCTGCTGTTTCAGGAATATATCCAAGATGGGATTGACTGGACAAGAGTTGATTTTGAGGACAACCAAGATTGTCTGAGTCTCTTTGAAAAGGTAGATAAAAAGAAGAGAATAGACTAGGAAGCGACACCCTAATAAGAAGATAATAGTGCTCAATGTTTGTCACACTAAAAGAGCATAGTTTATCTGGGGCTAGCGAATGAACAGACATTAAGGAAGGAACTCCTTACCTATCTATATCTATATGACGAAAAAGTCATGTAACGAAAGGGAAATGCTTACTTTTTAGCCTGAAACATGTTTTTAAGGCAATTAAGTCTCAATTTTTGTGCAGAAACCGTTGGGGTTGCTCTCTCTTTTGGATGAGGAATCTACATTTCCGAATGGCACTGATTTGACACTAGCAAACAAGCTTAAACAGCATCTACACTCTAATTCATGTTTCAGAGGAGACCGAGGGAATCTTTTCACAGTTTTGCATTATGCGGGAGAGGTAATAGCTCTTGAAACCTCAAGGACACTAATTTGCAGGCATGCCAGAAAATTAAAAGGCATTTTATAGTGGGTGTCTGTGGGCTCTTTTGGAGATATAGAAATTCGAAAGCAAACAGGAACCTTGGTCATGTATGCTTCTTGACAGCGTGTTTTTTTACTTGCTTTTTGAAATCAGGTTACATATGAGACGACTGGATTCCTAGAGAAGAACAGAGACTTGTTGCATTTGGATTCTATTCAACTGTTGTCCTCTTGTTCTTGCCACCTTCCGCAAGCCTTTGCTTCTAGCATGTTGACCCAATCTGAAAAACCTGTCGTCGGTCCTTTATACAAAGCAGGTGGTGCAGATTCCCAGCGGTTGAGTGTAGCTACAAAATTTAAGGTAGGGTGTTTTGGCCTTAAACACAGACCTGATGTTGCTTCTGTTTTGGTTACCCTGCTTTACTTAAAGCTCATTATCTGCATAGATGTGATTGTGGTTGTTGTGGTTTGTATCAAGAATACCAATTTATGCTCATTATAATCGATGCCTCTCTCATTACGAAACATCTGATTCCCCTTTTCTTATCCAAAAGGCTTCTGCTTACACTATGAAAAAAGAGTAAACATCTCATTGTCTATGATATTTGATTATTAATAATCTTACCTGCATATTTTTTTTTCCAGGGTCAACTCTTCCAACTGATGCAACGTTTAGGGAACACTACCCCGCATTTTATTCGCTGCATAAAGCCAAATAATGTTCAGTCTCCTGGGTTGTATGAGCAAGGGCTTGTCTTGCAGCAGCTAAGATGTTGTGGGGTTCTAGAAGTGGTCCGAATTTCACGGTCTGGATTTCCTACAAGAATGTCTCATCAGAAATTTTCCCGAAGGTAACAATGCCATCCATCATTTTGTAGGATTGCAAGGGACTTGTAACCATGTTTGATTTCTTATAATCACACTGCAGGTATGGTTTCCTTCTGGTGGAGAACATTGCTGATAAAGATCCTCTGAGTGTTTCGGTTGCGATTCTCCATCAGTTTAATATCTTGCCGGAGATGTATCAAGTTGGCTACACAAAATTGTTTTTCAGAACTGGCCAGGTATAATAGCTAGTAGTCTGATGTCAAAAACTTTCTTTTAGAATGGGCAGGAATAAGACTCTCATGAGCATTGCAGATTGGCGTCCTTGAAGACACAAGGAACCGTACTCTTCATGGCATTTTACGTGTTCAAAGCTCTTTTAGAGGCTACCAAGCACGTTGTCGACTGAAGGAGCTTAAAATGGGAATTTCTATTCTCCAGTCATGTATTACTTTCTTGTCTCAATTCATTACCTTTGGTTTTGCATCTTAACCTGAGATATGGCTTCTTCCCACCTCTTTTTCTCCAGTTGTTCGTGGAGAGAAAATAAGAAAAGAGTTTGCCGAGTTACGAAGGAGGCATAGGGCTGCTGCTACTATACAAAGCCAAGTTAAGAGCAGGATTGCTAGGCAACAGTATAAGGACATATCCAACGCGTCGGTTTTGATACAATCAGGTAAACGGGTTAATTGCACTTTTTAGATGTTGTAGGTCTTCTCATAAAGAAAAACCTCAGGCTGATTTTCATAGTTGATACTGAATCATTGTAATCTCTTTGTAGCTATTCGTGGTTGGTTGGTTAGAAGATGCTCAGGGGATATTGGATGGCTAAAATCTGGAGGCATTAAGGTAAAAGGGTGATTATATTCGCATTCCTATCTTCTCATTTTCTTTCATCTCATTGATGTGTTCTATTAACCAACTGCGCAGAGAAATGAGTCAGGCGAGGTGCTAGTGAAGGGATCGGTGCTTTCGGAGCTTCAACGCAGGGTTCTTAAAGCGGAAGCTGCTATGCGTGAGAAAGAAGAGGAGAACGACATTCTTCAGCAGAGGCTTCAACAGTATGAGAACCGGTGGTCCGAATACGAGACAAAGATGAAATCAATGGAAGAGATCTGGCAAAAGCAGATGCGGTCTTTGCAATCCAGTCTTTCCATAGCAAAGAAGAGCCTAGCGGTTGAGGACTCGGCGAGAAACTCAGATGCGTCGGTCAATGCAAGCGACGCAACGGATTGGGATTCAAGCAGTAATCATTTCAGGAGCCAGCCGAGCAACGGAGGAGTGACGAGACAACAACCTATGAGCGCAGGTCTGAGTGTGATTGGGCGGTTAGCAGAAGAATTCGAACAGAGAGCTCAAGTGTTTGGTGATGATGCAAAGTTCTTGGTGGAAGTGAAGTCCGGTCAGGTGGAAGCAAACTTGAACCCGGACAGAGAGCTGAGGAGGTTGAAACAGATGTTTGAGACATGGAAAAAGGATTATGGAGGGAGATTGAGGGAAACGAAACTGATACTGAGCAAGCTCGGGAGCGAAGAGAGCAGCGGTTCGATGGAGAAGGTGAAGCGGAAGTGGTGGGGAAGGAGAAACAGCACCAGGTATTGAATATTGATGGAGGAGAAGGAGAACTCTATTCTTACAACGCAAGCTTTCATTTGGTCGTCCCTTTGTTATTTAAGGATTTGGCGGTCTTTTTTGGTTTTCTGGTAAAGAAAGTAGTTAATGATGTGTTTTGAGACAGACACATATTTGCCTCTCGATGTGAAGGATTCTATGATTATACAGATGATAACTTGAAGTTTGTAAATTTCTTCCTTTGTACGTAGTTTTAATATTATATCCAAAGCTAAGTTTTGCACTCGTTTTGCTTAAGCAAAGTGGTAAAAGAGTTGCTTCCACGCTTGACGTGTAAATTGGCGAAACATTGAACACGTTTATTTTAAAAGATCAAAATTAATGCTAATAATTATGGATTCATATACATTGAATTTGAAGAATTTCGAAACCTCTACTTTTTCTCCCACCATTTTTGGAGAATAATGTCTACACTTGATGGAAAATAGTAATTTAAAATCTAATTGGAATATTAGAATAGCACTTCAGAATTCGATTCCTTTTGTGTAAGTTAGGCAATCTAATGGCTATTCGGTTTTGACATATATGTTCAATGATTGATTCGAGGATCGACAAAACAAATGTTTTTTTTTTCTTAACAAAATATATATAATAAACTGTTTTTTCAATCTTTGAAGTGGAATCGAACTCAATGTTGCAGAGAAAGACAAAACAAACGATCGCTTAAAAATGTTTATTCTAAAAATCCAAACACTTAGATCCGATTACGCATAAACCATTTGATCACTTCCAAAAAACATAAAACATGGAAGAAATTGAAATTGAAATTGTGGTGGGACAACTTTTCTTTTTTTGGTTAAAATGGTGGGGACAACTTGGCGTAATGTAAAACCAAGATTCCCTCTTGGATATCCAAATCGAATATTCTTTTACGTTTTAACAAAAAATATGATCCAGAATAGTTATGCCCTTGTGTCCACCTCTAAGACATGTCTGTTTCTCAGCCACAAGATAATTCGTTTATAAAACTATGATGTCTTGTGTTCCACATTCAGGTGGTATGATTCACACGGCATTGCAATATTTTTCTTGTTAGAAAAAAAATTACTCAAATGAAAGGCCATACTAAGGAGTTTTTAAACCATTTATTCGTTTTTGTGGTGTCCATTGTCATGTTAAAACGAATACGAGAACCTGATAAATTCATCATCAAAGAAGTGCATACATTTGCCATAATAATTTTCAAAATCCCATCTTAAAAACTTACGTTGAATTTAACGTATAGACATGTTCATGTTTCATAGTAAACAAAAGCTAAGTAAGGGATCACAAAAACCGAAGTGATCCCTAAATCCAATATATATACATATATACTAGCTAAGAAAATATCCAACTCCCTTGTAATTCAAGATCGTCACACCGAAATTCTTTTATCATTCAATAAAAGCATTTTAGTCGGGAAAAAAAAACCCGTACACATATATATATATATATAAGATTATCAATCTAATTCTTGATGGGTCATAACTTACTCTTTGCCCTAACAAAGACAAAAAAATTTCTCATCTCTTTCCGTCTCTCTCTGGTGAGTTATTTTCCTCTCCTTTCTCTCTGATTCACAGCGTCATTTCGGATTTCTTTTCTTTTTCTCTCTCAGCTTTTTAATTTTGCATTGACTTATCTTCTGGGATTCGATTTTTATGACACCCAATTTATCCCCGGTTCTGAATTCCGGGGCAAAAAAAAAGAGATTTTGGTTTCCTTTCGACGCCTCTTCGCCCGTAGAATTTGCTGGTCGCCATCACCACGTCGTGTGTTGCATTCCCTTTCGAGAGAGATCTATGCGATTGATTCGGGAATTCTCGTGGTGGGTTGGGCTATTTGGGGATTTTTTTTTTATGTTCATCGTTTTTCTCATAAAGAGAAGAAATCATTCCATCTAAAAATCAATTTTTATTTTTTCATTGCTGGAGGTGGGAACCTCATATAATTTTAGAAAAAAGAACAATTTTTTTTCATCGTGTCAACATCATAGGAAGTCTTTTCTTTTAGTATTTAGCTTCAAACTGTTTAATCAAAAATACATGTTTAACATGAAAAGATTTCTTGCAGAGGAACGTGTAAAGAGAGATTCGACTCTGACAAGTACTTAGTCCATTGAGGTCGGGCTGTCAAAACTTGACAGCCCGATTTAGAACCAAAGGAAGCTTCCAGGTAATTTACAGCTTGTCCCAAAAATCTTGGAGTCTTACACGCGAACACGCGTTTTTTTTTAACATGTGTGTTTGTTTGTTTGTGTGTGTCTATACTTATTTACACAACTCTCTCTTCTTATATCACAGGACTCGTTTTCCATTACGGTTTATATCATCTGTGTAATGAGCTTGGTATGCTAGATTTGCAGTATTTTGGATTAGATTGTGGCCATGGGTTCTTTCTCTGGGATTGTTCAACGGCCACTTGTTGCTGCTGCTGCTGTTATTGCCGCTTCTGTGTCTGCAGATGTCTCTGAGAGGTTCTCCTCTCTTAGATCACTAGTTCGAGGTTCTGAATCAGAGAAGATTTCTGCTGCTTCCCTGCCTGGTTCAGTTCAGGACCAAAGTTCCTTGTGGGTTTCTCAAATTCCGGCGTCCAAGCTCGCGGATTTATCTTTTGTGTCGAGGATTCGTGGTCCTGTACCAAATGTCAATCTCCTAGCTCCTAATCCGAGCTGTAATCTCGCTCCTTCTGTTACTTCTTTGTCTGCTCTTCGTAGCGTTTATCAGTCTGCAGAATTGGCCAAGGCTTCAAAACCAGCGGCATTCACAATCGGGGCCTCGCTTGTTGTTCCTGATGTTTCCTACAGATGGCATTTGCCTGAGACTCGTGCAATTGATCTGTCTGGTTCCTCGAGCTGTGCGTTGGAGAAGAATAGAACCGTGGTGGTTTTGCTTGGATGGCTTGGATCGAAGCAGAAGCATCTGAAGAAATATGCAGAATGGTATACTTCAAGGGGTTACCATGTCATCACATTTACTCTCCCCATGAATGAGGTTATGAGCTATCAAGTTGGAGGAAAAGCAGAGAAGAACATCGAGTCGCTGGTTAACCACTTGGCTGATTGGTTGGATGAAGAGCAACATAAAAATCTAGTCTTTCACACCTTCAGCAACACCGGATGGTTAACGTGAGTTCTATCTATAGCTCTGTTTTTTCTCATGTTACGAGGCGGTTTCACATCTCACTTACCGAATTTCCCATGTATATTGCATACAGGTATGGAGCCATTTTGGAAAAGTTCCAGAAACAAGATTCATCATTGATGGGAAGGGTTAAAGGTTGCATAGTGGACTCAGCTCCTGTTGCTGCTGCAGATCCTACGGTAAGCGTTCTTGCATTCATAGCTATATTTGTACGGTCGTTTAGCCCTCAACGAAGATTTATTTCGGGACTTGACTTGTGCTAAAACGTTAGGCTTGTCGGGTGCTATCTTTTTCCATAGAGTAGAGTGCTGCACTATTCGAATGAACTTTCTGGATACTAATTGTGGCTTGTAACAACAGGTATGGGCATCGGGTTTCTCAGCAGCAATCTTGAAGAAAAACAGCGTAGCCACTAAAGGATCTGGAAACTCATCATATGAGTCAAACATGAGAGCACGGATTAACGGAATAAACTTCTCCGAGCCTAAACCTGCCGCTACAGAAACAGCTTTGCTTTTGGTTCTCGAAAAGTTCTTTGCGGTGATTTTAAATCTTCCCAAAGTAAACAGGTAACAAGCTCGCCTTTCATCACACATTCTTTCACCCAAATCACTTGATCTCACATTAACAAAAACTGCGCAATTATATTCTAACAGGAGACTCGCCAATGTTCTAGACACTTTATCATCAGCACAACCAAGATGTCCACAGTTATACATTTACAGCACTGCGGATCGAGTAATACCCGCGGGACAAGTTGAATCATTCATTGTAGAGCAGAGGAAAGCCGGACACGAGGTCCGTGCCTGCAACTTCATATCTTCACCTCATGTAGACCATTTCCGGAGTAACCCAGAGCTCTATACAGCTGAGCTCAACCATTTCATGGACAACTTTGTCCTTGCTTGCTGCAACCATTCTTCATAGCGACTTCCACACGTGTTGTTGCTAACTTTTTTTGGGTCCTTTTTAACTCTATACGGAAAAAGAAGAATACTGATTGATGATTCTTTTGGTTTGGATTGGTATATAGATTATTTATTACAGTTAACAGATTGTTTCTTCCCTTGTAAATGGCTGGATTTTGTACATTTAGGAGAATGAAGATTCAAGAAAGTGACCTCATTTGTGTTGGAATTTACGTCTTAACTGTGTTGGTATGGTTGTTTTTGTTACTAGTTCAGGGAGGGTTGGTAAGAAGCCAATCATAAAGTTTTTTCTTTTTACGTAATTTCCATATATATGAGGGATAAAAAATCATATTTTTATCATGAGACGCTGGTTCACCAACGATTGCGTTTGATTAAAAAATCCAAACGCAAGTGTGATTTGCGTTTCAAGCGGCAGAGATCGATCTGGGATTTAGGTGGAGATTTTTTTTTTTTTCCTTTGCCGTATGTCATTTTGTGGAACTTGAACCTCTCGTTCTCTTTCATCTCCTCCTCTTACGTAACCCTAACGAAGTCGGAGATTCTCTGGAAGATCTATCTTGATTCGATTCTTTTTCCCAGAAGAGATCGTAAAAAGTCGCTATTGAAATCGAACGAAAGAAGTGAGGCTTTTACTAGTCTGAGGTATATATATAGAGAGAGAGAAAGGGAGTTATGGATTTGGATCAATGGATTTCGAAGGTAAAAGATGGTCAGCATCTCTCCGAGGACGAGCTTCAGCTTCTCTGCGAATACGTACGCCAACTTCTTCTTCTTCTTCCTTACTAGGTTTCTCTTCTTAAATGGATTAATGTATGTGCAAACCCATTTCTTTTCTGGGTCGATTTAGCCTAGAACTTCCTATGCTGCTCTCTACTTGGTTAATCTGTATATCTTGGTGGAACGTGAGGTCGAATCTGGTCTCTACCCTCTGTATTGTGTCATTTTTGTTCCTGGATTTAGGGTTTTTCTTTCTTTTCAACCGTGGATGTATCGGAGATGGTTCAATCGATTTTTAATTTAGATGTAGTATATGTTCTCCTTTCTCAGCGATTGATTACAGATTTGCCAAGGTGCATCATGGTTAAGAAGATGTTTCTGATATGGTTTATAATGTTACAGGTGAAAGAAATTCTCATTGAGGAATCAAACGTACAGCCTGTCAACAGTCCAGTCACCGTCTGTGGTGATATCCATGGCCAGTTTCATGATCTAATGAAGCTTTTTCAGACCGGAGGTCATGTTCCCGATACAAATTACATATTTATGGTAAAGAGTTTTTTTTTTCTTTTTTTTTCCGGCGTCTCTCGTATGACATATCATCGATATGAATACATCATGATCTGCTGTGGGAAATTCGCAGGGGGACTTTGTGGATAGAGGTTACAACAGCCTTGAAGTCTTCACTATTCTTTTGCTTCTTAAAGCTAGGTAAGTTGTTTCTTAAATGTTCCAGAGACTCATGTCATCATTCAATCTTCCCTTTTATGGAATGTTGTTCATGTTTTTCCTTGTGCTTAATAATACGAAGTTATTGTTTATTAAGCAGTTGGTCTTGACAATTGTTTTTTCTCTTTGGAAGAGATATGCCCAATAACATTATTGCATTCAACATTAGTCCGATCAGGGACGTGATTGCTTCTCATGTTTCTTTCTTTGTTTTGACATTTTGGAAAGATACTGAGCACCTTTTTTTGGTTCTGACTGAGAGAAGTGAAATATACAATCACACTATATATATTAGATTTCTTGAGAATGCTGTTTAAGCTCTAAAATCCATTGCTCTTTTGGAAGTATATCTCCTTATGGGAAATTTATTTATCTAACTTCTTTGATGTGAGCATAATTTTTTCTTTCTCTTGTATTCTAATATGTAGACATCCAGCCAATATAACACTTTTGCGTGGAAATCATGAAAGTAGGCAGCTAACGCAGGTATGCATTGTACCACAAATATCTATAATTGTTCTCTTCGCGCAGTTCCTAGGAGGCGAGCAATTGTGATTTTCTTCTCGTTGTTATAGCTGGTTTCTTAAAAGTTCTAATTTTGTACATGTCAGATGTAGACATGGATGATAGCTAAGATGCATTTTGTGTGAATCGAGTATGGAAAGCTAATTTGAGAAGGTGTTCTATATAGTACCAGTCTCATTTTTAGCGCTCTTGATGTATAACAATCCAAGAGCTGGATTAAGTATAGTTATTGTCAATCTTGGATATTCCTTTGTACACAGAACCATTTAGCTGATAAAGCAAGGTATCCCCAATAGAAATAAGTTGAGGGTGGGGGGGGGGG
>OVAY01000249.1:0-56991 GCA_900406395.1 Kernera saxatilis | reverse complement strand
GGGAGGGTGGGGGGGGGGGGGGGGGGTGTTTGTTTATTTTTATCCAGCTCTCCGTTTTGTATTGGTTCCTATGAAGATATGTGGTTCTGGTTTTACTTTCATATTACACTTCTAGTGAGGTATTATGTGTCGCTGGAAGGCACATTTCATAAGTTATTTATAGTGTTAAGATTCTCACCCCAATTTTATGTTTTTCAGGTATATGGTTTCTATGACGAATGCCAAAGGAAGTATGGTAACGCTAATGCTTGGCGGTATTGCACAGATGTTTTTGACTATCTTACCCTGTCAGCTATTATAGATGGCACAGTAAGTAGTTTCTTCAGAAACTTGGGTTGTCGATGAGAACCCATATTAGCTGTATGCTATACTAAAATAATATTTGCTTTGTCTAGGTTCTATGTGTTCATGGTGGCCTTTCCCCAGATGTCCGGACAATTGATCAGGTGAAACTCTGCTTTTATTGTTTTTGGCTTTCACCCGTCAAGATAGTTTCTGGATCAGCATGTTATTAAGGTCATCCACTCACTTTTAGATCTTATTGTGGTCTCTAGATAAGACTGATCGAGCGAAATTGTGAAATTCCTCATGAAGGGCCCTTTTGCGATCTTATGTGGAGCGATCCTGAAGATATTGAAACATGGGCAGTTAGTCCACGTGGAGCTGGTTGGCTTTTCGGTTCTAGGGTTACTACTGAGGTGTGTTTTTCTTAAATAGCTTGAATTGATACTGTAACTAATAAATTATTTCACGTCTCTGATATTTGGTTTTGGCTCCTTATGCAGTTCAACCATATCAACAAGCTTGATCTAGTATGCCGCGCTCACCAGCTTGTACAAGAAGGTCTTAAGTACATGTTCCAAGATAAAGGCCTTGTAACTGTGAGTGTCCTGCTTCTTACGACTTTACTACTGGATCTTTTGAAGTATTACTCTGCTTGATGAATGATGAACTTTTTTTTTTTTTGTGTGTGTGAAGGTATGGTCTGCACCTAATTACTGTTACCGCTGTGGCAATGTCGCTTCTATATTGCGTTTCAATGACAACATGGTGAGCCATCTCTTCAGTCGTTCCTAATTGAATAATCTAATCTTCTCTCTTCGTGCATATCCATGCCACCTTCTCTCTCAACAAGAGGGGATTCTATTGATTCAGTGTGATTTTACTCGTTTCTTTTTGATATTCTGCACTCTACCAAAACATGCACACAGTTCTTGATTTGCTATCTGCTTTTTGAAGTAAAGGTTTAAGAAAAACTATAGGAAGGAAATATAGATAAAGTAAGCCGTGCGCAATCATGTTCAAAAATATCTGCGTTTGCCACGGATTCTAGGTTTCCTAGATTTGTACTGGATCATTAATGTCCATGGATTCAAGCTGTTGGTGTATTGTTTAAGGACATGATCCTCCATGGTTGAATGATGAAATCCATGAAAATGCTTGTTTTACCAGGAAAGGGAAGTGAAGATCTTCACAGAGACGGAAGAGAACCTTCAAATGAGAGGGCCAAGGACTGGAGTTCCGTATTTCCTATGATGAAACGACGATCACACTATTATATTTGCCCCTTTCCATTACTGTGATGATGATGATGATTGATGAAGCCGTTGCTACCATTGGCAATATGTTCAGTCTCAAGAAGGTTATATATAAATATATATTATCTACTGATGGGTTTCACTTACTTCCATTATTTTTGTCCTTTAGGTAACATTACCCTTGTGAAATTCAAAAGTTACAACTTTGGTATTAGTTTTAGTAGTTTTGATTCTACTCTTCTTCGTTTCCCTTCTGTATGTTTTTTTAATTATTGTTCAGCTACACTGTTTCATCTGCTTCTTGTTGTGGTTAAGATGACATTAATTCTAAAATAATTGAACATCGTTACAAATGGGACGTTATCGCAAAATCTTTATTACACACTGTAATACCGGTTCAGCTCAAGCGGTTTAATCATTCATTTTCGCTCGACTTTTGGTGTATTTAAGAGCATCTCCAATAACAACTCTATAACTTCAAATATGAAGTTTTTTGTTCTCCAAGAGTAACTTCAGTTTTGAATAGTGAGACTCCAAATATGGAGTTTCACTATTCAAAAGTTTCACATTTTTTATTTGCATTTCAATCCTTATATTTATCTAGCATTCAAATAATTTTATTAATTTTATTGTTTATCATTTTAGTCCCTAAAATTTTATTGTTTTTCATCATAACATGATAATTGAGGATGAACGGGATATAAACGCACCGATTAGAGATGCAAGATCAACACCAGAAGCAACCGTTGAAATGGCAATAAATAAAAATGTCTGATTTCAACAATTTTTATCTCGTAATCTACAGATAAAAAATAAAAAGACTCATTTATCATTTAGAAATGCATTGATTGATCATATATGGGAGCATTACGGAAATAGCTTTGTTGAATAATTTTAATTTGCTATTTTATTTGTAATTTATGGCTTAGTTTGTGTATTTTTTAATTTATATGTAATTTTATGTTATAATGTAATGTTTTCTTAATTAATATTGTTTGTAATATTTCTTTAGTGTATGTTTTATTAATTAATAATGCTTTGAATATTTTATAATGTATGTTTTATAGTTATTTGTAAAAGTTATATGATTTTTCTTAGTTATAATTAATATGAGAACTATAATATAAAATACAAATTCTTTTGAAGTTTAATTTGAAGTTAACCATTGGAGAAGAAAATCCAAAACTTCATATTTGAAGTTTTGCAAATTTAAAAAATGAAGTTGCTCTTGGAGATGTTCTTACCCTTTCAAATGTTTGCTTAATCTAACCTTGTTGGTAACTAATGAAGGGAGGTAAAGAGAAAACAATAAATCCTTTCATGCTAATTTTACAAGAACTTCACTAAAAAAAAATTGTAAATGGAAAGTGGAGAAATTGTATTTGATGAGAAATCAACGGCCTAAAATCAATATTGCTTGGTCATCGACTAAATCATTCAATATTTTATATTTTTTTTTGTTTTTTTACGATAAGTCTTTTTTCTTTTGCTTGAAAAAAAAGTCAATGTTCAGTCATTCTTTGTAGTTTTTTCTACTTAAAAAAATAATTTATGTTTAGTGAAGCTAAGCTAAAAAAAAGGTTGATTCTATTTCTCGATGAGAAGTGTATCGTAACAACTTTCAAGACGAGAGAAAGAGATAAAATGGCTTCATCATCGTCTCCATCTCCAAACGATGCCGTACTGGAATTAGCCCGGCCCTTTCTCCGAGGAGAGTTAGAGAAGATCGACCCCAAACTTCCGTCGTTGATCGCCGTCCTCAAAGCCGTCGGCGCCGGCGAGTGTTGGCACAAACACGGCAGCTTCCTCGATCACTTGGTCGACATCTACAAGATCCTCAAGCTATGGAAAGCTCCCGAATCAGTCTGCCTCTGCGGTCTATTCCACTCTGCTTACTCCAATTCCTATGTCAATTTAGCCATTTTCGATCCTTCCACTGGTCGTGACGTTGTCCGTGACCATGTCGGCGAACCCGCCGAGTCGCTGATCCATCTCTTCTGCGTTATCCCAAGACAAACCCTGATTCACGACGATCTTCTCTTCCAGTACTCCGATCGTGAGCTCGTAGAGCATCTTGATTGCTCGGAGATTTCCTTGAGGAACGCCAAGGAGAAAGGGGTTTTCGATGGAGAGGAAGAGTGGAGGAAGAAGCTAAATGGTTTAGTGCCTGAAAACGGGGTCGTTGTGAAACACATCAAGACAGGTGAAGAAATCGTTGTTTCGCGGAGAGTAGTTGGTGTTTTCTTCCTGATGACAATGGCGGATTTCAGCGATCAGCTCTTTGGGTTCCAAGACGAGCTGTTCTGTAACAACGATGGGCGACTCGAGTTTAGAGGGAACAACGTGACCGCGTTATGGCCTGGAAATGGGAAACCTGGGTTGTGGATGAATTCAAATTCGAGAATGGGAGCGATTTATAGTTTGATTGTGAGAGAAGAGGAGATTTTGATGGAGGAAAGGAAAAGAGCTTCTGGTTCTGGATTTGTGGTGAGAAAGGAGAGAGATGAGGACATAGAGCTCGTGGTGCCTCCAGTTTTCAACTTCTGCACCAAGGTATGATTGGTATTCTTCTTTATATAGTAAGCTAAGTTGGTTCTGTTTCATGTCATGATCATCGTGTTGCTATATCTTGGATTGCATCTTCTTTTAAATTAGTAGCTTTCATGAAATTACACCGGAAGTAACCGATTCTTCATAGAATATCTTGATAATCAAAGAAGGAAATATGAAAATGAATATAGACTCAGAGTTTCAGTTGCTATCAAGAATTTAACTGAACTTAAGAGTTTTTTGATAGCCACACATATATACAAGTGATGATACACAGGTAATTAGTTAGCTAATTGGTTTAATAATGTCTAGATCATTGGATTGTATCTCCTTGGTTAAGGTGGTTTCGTGAAATGACACTACAAGGAACTGATAATTCGAACTTGATCATCAAAGAAAGATGTAAAAGAAAATAGACTCGAGAGTTTTTCAAGTGTTATCAGGGATTTAGTTGAGCTTTAGAGTTTACTGATAGCTACACATGTAATGGAACAGGTATTGGATGCAAACGAGCAGATAGAAGCAAGAGACATGTACTGGGAAGCTGTGAGCAGCGACGTGAGCAAAGAAGGGTACTTGGAGAGAGCAGAGGAGAGATTGTTGGGGTGTATCGAGAAGAACCCATTTGTGGGAGAGCCACATGTGTTGTTGAGTCAAGTGTACTTGGGAAAGAAGAGATTCAAAGAGGCAGAGAGAGAGGCAGAGAGAGGGCTACTCCTGCTGTTACAATGGGGAAGTCCTTGGGACAAGAGGATGTCATGGGAAGGTTGGATTGCTTGGGTTAGGGTTCTTCTCATGAAGTCGCAAGATCAATCTTGGCCTGATGTTTCTTGGGGGATCTTGAACTTGGGTCTTGTGCGCTAAGATTATTATTGTTTACGACTTCCACATGCTTAATTACCAAAATAAGGTTTAATAAAGGAATCGATGCATAAGTAGATCAAGTCTTCATGGCTTTGGTATGTGTGAATATTCGACCTTTTGGCCACTTAAAGATTATCGTTTCACCCACAAAAGTCATCAGCATCCTCCATCAGAATCTCCTCTTCTCTCAAAATTTCCTGCCAGGGTTGCAAAATAAGATGTCCTCTATGTAAATTTGCTATGTGTTATCGATGCAACGCACTACGATTCCAGATGAGATAAACTACAAGTGTCTGTCAATGTCAGGGATGGTTCTGGGTTTGGATCAAGTAGCTAATGCGACTTCTTGTCATTGTCATTTTTCCTTGCAACTATATTGGTTTGTGAGTTTGTCCTGCTCTCTTCGCATTATACTGCCTTTCGTGCTTTTCCAAATCGCAGCCTCTAACATATTTTAAACTAATATGCAAATTTTTTTTGTTTTTGTTTTTGTTTAATACCAATATGCAATCTTTATTTTGCAGTGTACACTAAAGCAAACTGTATATAGATCGGTGGAAGACATAAGCCATATCATATCTCCGGTTGGGGAGAATTTGTTTGCCAATTCAAACACTTCACACATGTTATAGCATTTGAACACTGTTTTCTAAAACTAGTAAATTCTAAAACTTTACACTAGTTTCATTTAGTTTGTTTTTTTCTTTTAAATAACTTGTTTCAATTGAGCGGATGCTAATTTAACGGTGGTTAACCGATCTAGAGGTGGGATTAATTAGGTGTGGGACCGGAGTAGGAACGGTCCCAATCCGGTTCGAGATTATGACCGAACCGGGAAAAACCAGCGTTAGCTCAATCACAAAACCCTTGCAAGACCAAAAACCCAAAGACTCGCCCCCAAACTGAAGAAAACCCTTCGTCTTCTTCATTTTCTTCCCATTTTTCTACTGTCGCCGTTAAGGTTTCTCCAAGGCGATAGCGGCGGCGATGGCGGATCTTTTACCACCGATTGCGACGGCACAAGTAGATGCGAAGACTAAAGTCGATGAGAAAGTTGATTACTCGAATCTCCCTTGCCCTCTTCCCTATGAGGAACTCCACCGTGAAGCTTTCAGTTTAGTATATCATATACGCTTTGCCGATCTAGATATATTTAATTTCTTCTTTCTTTGGCTTCCACTGTGACTCATTGAATTCCCGGATACTGGGTTTCTTAAGATAGTTGAGTGTGGCTTGAGTGCATTGTATTGTTTTGTTAGAGATTTAGCTCTCTTCTGTTTGTACTGGGGAAAGTCGAGCACTTTAGGCTACTGTTTTGTTTCTAATTGTTTTCCATGAATCGTTTCAAAGGTCTTACGAGATTTACAAACAGTAGAAACGATATAGTATGATTTAAATTGTTCAATTGATCCGGATTTGATTCTGTTCACGGAGTTTGTCTGCCTCAGTCTTGGTTAGGCATAAATCATTTCTCAAATATAACTAGATAACAACGGCTTGTAGCCACGGAAAGTTTGTGAAGTCCTTTTTAGCTGCTCCTAATCCTTCAAAATAGAGATTTGTGACGAAAAATTATTCATAATGATGATTTCTTTTAATGTTTTTGTCACATGGAAATCGTGAGTGTCTCTCCTAATGGTTTCTTACTATTTTAATATCAGGTATTGGTATGTGTGGTGGAGCATTTAGAATTTGTTTCCCTGGGTTTGTAACTGGTTCGATTATTCTTTGCAGTGTCTTTAAAGGCAGATAATTTTGAGGGTTTACGCTTCGACTTTACCAAGCCGTTGAATCAAAAGTTTTCTCTCAGTCACAGGTAGTAAAATTATGTCTACAGTTATTGCTAAAGACTTACTTTTATTAGTGTTTGTCACTAAGTCTGTATATCGATGTCTCAAACAGCGTAATGATGGGGCCAACCGAAGTTCCCTCTCAGTCATCTGAAACGATCAAAATTCCAACAGCCCATTATGAGTTTGGTGCCAATTATTATGACCCAAAGGTAGTATTTGTGGTAATCAGTTTGTTTCATATTCTTATATCCATCAAGAAAGTATGAAAATGACAAAAAAAAAAATATGCAGTTGATGCTTATTGGAAGGGTTATGACTGATGGTAGACTAAATGCGAGAGTGAAAGCCGATATAACTGATAAGTTGATCGTGAAAGCGAATGCTCAGGTAAGTGCTGCAACTGAAGAAAATGTGTTTGTTCTATGGTGTATCTGTATATTACGTTCACTCTCTGTAATTTCGTATTTATCATCTTTGTTTACTTTCTTTTCCAGCTGACAAATGAGCCACATTTGTCGCAAGGAATGTTCAACTTTGATTACATGGTGAGGAAATTCTCTGTATTTGAAATTTTCCTATCCTTGTGGTGATGCACCTTTGTTGGCATTTGTTTCATCTGAGTTTCTTTTAACTTTTTTTTTCTCATGTTTGTGTAGGGATCAGACTACAGAGCCCAACTTCAACTTGGGAACAGTGCTCTAATTGGAGCAAGCTATATCCAGGTAATTGGAGCAAGCTACATGTGCAATTCTGTAAATCTTTCTGTGTGAAGTCAAATAGATTGGAAAAGGGTTAGCCATCTTTGAACTTATGCTCTCGTAAAGTGACCTTATTCATCTAGTTGTAATATAGAGATGAGATATGAACCATAAGTCGTTCTATTCAACTTTGTGATTATGGTCATGCTTAGTTTCTGTGGCTATAATAAAAGTGATCTTTTATCCGTCATCAGTCTTTTGATCAGTAATAATTAAACTTTTTGCTATGGTGCAACCTGCAGGTGAGACATATTGCTTATTTTTGTGTATTGGTTATTTGTATTCACTGGATTTTCGTAATTTTTTGACAGAGTGTGACACCCCGTCTATCTTTGGGTGGGGAAATTTTTTGGGCTGGTGTGCCTCGGAAGTCAGGTATAGGTTATGCTGCAAGATACGAGACTGATAAGATGGTAATTCTTCTTCTCATTCAATTTTGTAGTCAGCTTGCAATTTATCACAACTTCTCTTTTCAAGCTTTCTTACACTGTTTGTTTACTAGATTAGTTCTGCCTCACAAACTGCTCAGTTAACAAACTCAATTCATAGAAAATTTTGGATCAGATTTTATATTGGTGAACTACACTCTAATCCGTTAGTGTACCTATCATACTAAGAACTTTTCTTTATCAACAGGTCGCCTCTTCGCAAGTTGCTAGCACTGGTGTTATACTTATGAACTATGTTCAGAAGATTTCCGAGAAGGTAACGTACCTTTCTCATTTAATTTATCTTAGGACCATATAGAGGAAAGATAAATCATGACTCAAACGGTTTTTTCTCATAATCAGGTTTCACTCGCCACTGATTTCATGTACAACTACTTTTCAAGGGATGTAACAGCTAGTGTTGGGTATGACTACATTCTTAGACAGGTAATATCGCCCATTTTTTCTGGATTGTAATGGAAGTGAAAACAAGCAACAAAATGCTTTCTAAATCCTTATTAATTCCTATAAACTGGGTTTTGTTTCAGTCTCGTGTGCGGGGGAAGATTGATTCCAACGGTGTTACATCCGCTCTCCTTGAAGAAAGATTGGGTATGGGACTCAATTTTCTTCTATCTGCAGAGGTACACAAATGTTCTGCTTGAATTCCTTGTTCATGTAACTGTCGATTCTCCTTTAAACTCTTGATTGGCTATGTTTCTCCCAGCTTGATCATAAGAAGAAGGACTACAAGTTTGGATTCGGTTTAACAGTCGGCCAATAAACAACAGCATAAAGCCGCATGCAATAAGCCTGGCTCTACACACACAGCGCAGATTGCAACCGCAGGATTCGGTTAAATTTATTCCATTTCCCTCCGAGATTTCAGTTTAGGCTTTACCGTTGGCGAAGTTCGGAAGTTGAACAAAAACAAAGGTAATGTTTGTGTTGTTATTTGAGGTTTAGGATTTGTCTCCTAGTGAACATCCAAGAAAAAAAAAAGAAGAGGAAGTTTTGTTTTTACTTCCTTGCTGTAGTTTCCGCAAACTCGACGAGAGCTGTATCATTTCCTTTCCATTATTACGCTATCTGAAATTTTTGCCAAATTCTAAAATATATTACGCTAATTATATTTGTGCCAAAAGAAAAAAAAAAGGTTTGAATTGATTGTTCGTTTGCTAACATTGGCACTTGGCAGAAGCAAGATTTATATACCAAAGTTACTTTATGATTTATCTATAGAAAAATTAAAAAGTGAATCCAACAAATGCAAAACAATCTGGTTTCATTAATATGTTGTTTTGACGTGGAAATACCATGGGCCGAGAGTCGTCATCGTGGGCCGAGTAAATGTATTTTATCTTTGTTTCAATAATTTTTTTTTGTTTGAAAATGTAATAATTACTTGAGTGTAAAAAAAGCTCATCCCGTCAAATTTCCTCTTTCTCCGTCGTAACAGCAACCGTCGTGACAGATTCTTGGGGTAATGCAGTGTGGCTTCTTTCTTCTCTAACTCGCTTCTTCCCTGGTACTCTCTTTCTCCTCTTCGTCTTCTTCTCCGTCTTTCTTCGTCTGCTCTTTTCTTCTACCTTTTTCACTTTTAACTTTTACCTCATCGTGTAGGGTTTTACAAATCGAAATCCGCGTTTTGATTCTAATATCCCGCCATTGCTTCTTACTCTGCTCGATTGCGTGTCTTTGGTTTTCTTGGCTGTTAAACTAGTTTCCAATAGGGTTTTTGATCATGCGATTAGTTTCGTTGATCGTCCATTCGATAATAATGCCAAGTCAGGAACCTTACACCCTTCCGAAAATCAACTTACTGGTGATGCTGGTTGTTGATTTTTTGCTTAGGATGCACTGATTTTGTGATACAAGTGTTTGTTTCGTTAAATGTCAATCTAACTTTACAATGGCTGGTGTAGATATCTCCAGCTTAGTCTTATTTGATAACGTAGTTGCCTTCTGATGGTTTCATTTGGGAGAATAACACCAATGTCTTGCACTGCAGGCTGATTCGATTTCTTAGAAGCTCGACTGCTGATTCTTCTGTAGAGAGTGACGTCAAAGGAGATCCTACGATGGATTCTGCTATTGAAATTAGTTCAGGTACTGATGACGACGCTCCGGAGCCCGTTAGGCAAGAAACTAAAACCAGGAGGAATCCCACGTGGCTTGGTGGTATAGTTTCTGCTATATCTTTTGTCAATTTATGTCTGTCTCGTGAGGTTTGTTTTGGTAGCTTTTTGGACTAATCAACCACGGGGCTGTGTTGTTTTTTTTAACTTGCAGGCAGCAGTAGTTTTCTTCAAAAGGGTTCACCTGCGGGGAATAGTCAAGCTAAACTTGGACATACAAATCAGGCTTCTCGCAGTGGGGCCTCGAGTTATTCTTCTCGGCCAGGAGACTCTAAGCATTTTACAGGGAGTGGGAACATTGTTAACTCTAGAATTTCCAATGTTCCTGGTGTAGATTATGAGAAGCTATCTTCTCAACAAGATCTGAAAAGAACCCTTCCACCATCTTTTAATTTGCCTCCTATTCCTTCCAGAAGTGCTAACAGTATAAGTAATGGCAATGGGAGTCGCTTTGGTGCGGATTATAGTAGTCCAGCTGTGTCAGCTGTAGCCAACAAGGGTACCTTTGGTGATCGTTACCATGGAGCCCATGCTGAGATAGGAATTCATCGTGGCATTAATGGGGTTAGGACCTTGCCTCCATCTCTGACGCATGGAACATCTGGTTCTCCTTTACATTTTGCTGGTTCAAGTGATCCAATGCATAGGATTGGCATTGGTGAAGATAGGAATTCTGAGAACGATGAGAGGCTGATCTATCAGGCTGCACTACAGGTATTCATCCTCAACTCAACCTTTTCTTATTAATGGACTTCAACACTTAGCTTTTCTTTTGTGCTTGCATGTCTCGTGCCCTTTGTACCAACTTTACAGTTTCCTGGCCCTTTTGAATCTCTTGATATGAATGTAATCGTGATTATTGAGCAATAAATGACTCTAAATTTGGGTCATTAATTTCGGTTAAATATTTTTCAGAGATTCATGGTGCATAATTTATACGTTTTATCAGGGTTGGATGTTTCATTTATCCTTGAGTCATACTACCATGCTAAATCTACTCAATTTTAGTTATGCAATGAGCTGCATTCTTTTTCTTCATGTTTGAGAAATAATGATAATTTGGATCATTAACATTTTTTTTTGTCATCTGCATTTATCAATCACGGCAAGGCCCCGGATCACTGACGTTATATGTAGCTTCATTTTTCGATTTTTTTCTGGTGCATCATAAATATGTTGAGAGCTAGGTGTTGTTCCATGATCAACCTGATATTAAATGGCATTTAAGTGCAATTTTGATAATCAAGTACTGTTATCCTGCAGGATCTGAATCAACCCAAAACCGAAGACGATCTACCTCCTGGTACTCTGTTAGTTCCTCTTATGAGGCATCAGGTATTACCATGTTTTAATATATCATTTACTGGCCTTTGGAATTGGTCTGTGTACTAAATACTATTGCTTTTCAGAAAATTGCATTGGCATGGATGTTTCAGAAGGAAACAAAAAGTTTGCATTGTTCGGGAGGGATATTAGCAGATGATCAGGTCACATTTAATTAAATTTCTTGCCCAATAAATATCTGTGATTCTATTACGTGGATTTTTCCCTCAAACTTTTAAGGTCTATTTTTGCAGGGGCTTGGTAAGACTGTCTCGACGATTGCTCTTATCCTAAAGCAAAAGTTTGAGTCACAATTAAAGTCTGAAATGTCAAGCAAGCAAGAAGCTGAAATATTGGACCTGGATGCTGATGATGAGTCAGAAAATGTAAAGCAGGAAAGTGATAGTCATGTAAAACCAGAGCTCACGGTTTCAAGCAACAGTGAGACCACAGTTGTGAGTGCTGGTGGTAATGATGAGAATGGCTGTTCAGATATGAAAGTCAAAGATGAAGAAGCGAATACTTCAACACGGGCATTTAAAAGAAAGAGACCAGCTGCTGGTACATTAATTGTTTGTCCAGCGAGCGTTGTAAGGCAGTGGGCAAGAGAACTCGATGAGAAGGTTGCTGATGAATCTAAACTTTCTGTTTTAGTCTACCATGGTGGTAATAGGACCAAAGATCCTATTGAATTAGCAAAATATGATGTGGTTGTGACAACTTACGCCATTGTTACCAATGAAGTTCCCAAAGAGCGGTTGGTGGATGAGGATGAGAACGATGAAAAAAATACAGAAAAACATGGCCTCGCCTCTGGCTTCTCCAACAATAAGAAACGTAAAGTTGCAGTGGGTGCCAGTAAGAAGAGTAAAAAAAGAGGTAGAAGAAGCATTGACGATTCTTCTTTTGACCCTGTTTGTGGTACTCTAGCAAGAGTTGGGTGGCTAAGAGTAGTACTAGATGAAGCTCAGACAATTAAGAATCATAGAACACAAGTGGCAAGAGCCTGTTGCACTCTTCGAGCCAAAAGGAGGTGGTGTTTGTCTGGAACGCCAATACAAAATACGATTGATGATTTATATAGCTATTTTAGGTTTCTTAAATATAACCCGTATGCCGTGTACAAGTCATTTTACCATACAATCAAGGTTCCAATATCCAAAAATTCTCTTCATGGTTACAAGAAGCTTCAAGCTGTTCTAAGGGCTATAATGCTGCGCCGTACCAAAGGTACTCTGATCATCTCTCTATTCTCTTAGATGGTTGGTTGAGTGATTTATGATGGTCAGTCAGGACTACACAATCTGATTAACAGTATTCTATGTTATTTTGACACTTTCTGATTTTTATCGGTTTATCTGTTAACATATTTATAACGAGAGTACCGGATATTTTATTGACGCTATTACCTGAGTTTAGTTCTCCGGTCGAGAGGTTAATGAAATATCAGTTTTATCTTGTCATTTGTGTATTTTTCCATTTCATTTGTATTTGATCGTTTTCGTTCAATGTAGATTTTTAATTTGCCCTTATGTTATTTGTACGTACCTGTGCTGCAGCTGATGGTTTCTGGCATGCTAAATATCTTCTGTTCTGCTATATAGGAACATTGCTTGATGGGCAACCCATAATTAATCTACCTCCAAAGAAAGTTAATTTGAGCAAGGTGGAGTTTTCAGTGGAGGAGCGGTCTTTCTACAGGAAGCTTGAAGCAGATTCACGATCACAATTCAAGGTTCTCCTTTTTGTCCTCCACAATTTATCAGTTCATACTTGGTTTGAAATTGGTGTGCACTTTGTTGGAAAAGAAGATATGTCTATTGTCTATAGCAACTCGATCCTTTATAAATGTGACCTTGTAATTATGCAGGAGCTTTCTTGGAAAATCATGTTTTTGAGTTTTTTTTCTGTCAAGTCTTTTTTTCTTCCAGTGAAACAACATAAACTCGTAGTTTGTACCTGATAAGATAAGATGTGGTATTTCAATTTTTCTGCAGGCCTATGCTGCTGCAGGAACTTTGAGCCAAAACTATGCAAATATTCTTCTGATGCTTTTGCGTCTACGCCAAGCTTGTGACCACCCACAACTTGTTAAAGGATATAACTCAGATCCTGTTGGAAAAGTATCAGAAGAAGCAGTTAAAAGACTCCCTAGGGAGGCTCGAATCAACCTGCTCAATCGTTTAGAGTCATCATCTGCAATCTGCTGTGAGTGTGATGTAAGTGCAGAGTAATTGAGGGCTAGGAATAGCATGTCTTCAGGCTCACTATTCTCTAGTTCTTAGGCTAGTTCTGACAATATTTACTCTATTCTGTTATCTGTTTATCTGCAGGATCCACCAGAAAACCCTGTTGTTACGTTGTGTGGCCATGTATTTTGCTATCAGTGTGTTTCAGAATATATAACTGGGGATGATAACATGTGCCCTGTACCGAGATGCAGAGAAGAACTTGGGCGTGATGTTGTTTTCTCTGAATCTGCCCTTAGAAATTGCATCACTGATGATTTAGGCTGTAGTTCTTCACAGGATAAAAGTCTCGATAAATCAGTTTTCCTAAAAAGCGAGTTTAATTCATCAAAAATCAAAGCTGTCCTAGATATCCTGCAGTCGCTTTCCAAACGAGGCAGTCCAAACTCAGCACAGCATGGTCAGATGCCTTCTTCCTCACAGCCATATGACGATGAAGATGTTACCATTGTAGAGCCAATGAGTCTTCACTCATCTTCACCTAACCAGGGGCCAATAAAGACGATAATATTCTCTCAGTGGACTGGTATGCTTGACTTGGTTGAGCTGTGTTTTGTTGAAAATGGTATAGAATTCAGAAGATTAGATGGTACAATGAGTCTAGCATCAAGAGACAGGGCTGTAAAAGAATTCAGCAATGATCCAGATGTAAGGGATACGAGTATCTTAGATATATCTTCCAAAATACTTTTACTAGTCATTTCTCTGAAACATGGAATATCGATCCTGAAGCTCTCTAACAGTGAAAAGTTTATTAACAGGTAAAGGTGATGCTGATGTCTCTAAAAGCTGGAAACCTTGGGTTGAATATGGTAGCTGCATGTCATGTTATTCTTTTGGATCTTTGGTGGAATCCAACAACCGAAGATCAAGCTATTGATCGTGCACATCGTATTGGACAAACTCGGCCAGTTACTGTAACTCGCGTTACTATAAAAGATACTGTTGAGGATAGAATTTTGGCTCTTCAGGTATTCTTCGCAATCTATCAAAGCTCGTTCTGGCTTGGGGTTTGGTCCCTTAGTTTGCTCTTCAGATTAATGTTCATAGTAATCCAGCATTATCATTTGCCATTTTTTTTCGAAATTTATCAGGAAGATAAAAGGAAAATGGTTGCATCTGCGTTCGGTGAAGATCATGGTGGAAGCTCTGCTACTCGATTGACAGTAGACGATCTCAAATATCTATTTATGGTGTAGACTACGCATTCCATGCTCAACGCGTAGCCTTCCAATCGCTGCTTATTTTAGGTTGCATAGTACAATATATGGGAGATTAGCCCAGAGTTTTGATCAGGAAGAAACCTGTAGCTGCATTTGTAATTGCACTTCAATACTGTGGCTCTCCTAGGATATATCGGGTTTTGGTTTTGTGAGGCTTTAAGCCAGTCTAGGTTTTTTGGGGTTTCGGAGGTGCATCGATTGGAAACAGGCTATATGTAAATAACTAAATCGTTTCATGGTATATATACCACGTAGGAGTTTAACGGTAAATCTAAAGGATCTATTTCTGGATAATTGATACTTTTGTCAGCTGATCTTTGTTTATCACGAGAGTTTGTATGTAATCTTGGCTATGTATATCATGCCACTCAGCTTGCAGGTTCACGTCTGTTTTGGAAACACCTGGTGTTTGCACCTATGTATTGTGGTAACTTCTTCAGTAATGTAGATGAGGTGACAGATCCTCTGTATGCACATGTAACATGTCTGTCGCAGAACCAAAAGACAATTTTAGGACAAAACTCTCCGCATTTTAGGTGGGAGATTAGGGAAGGAACCAATGTTGTAATATGACTGATTAGTGAGAGACCAGGTTATATACATATATATATATATATAGATAGATAGATAGATACACACATAACAAACCATGAGTGGAAACTGCAAAGAAAGTGAAAGTTTGGTTGTGTAACAAACAGCTTTGGGTTTCAAGATGATGAATCATTAGTGTGATACAGTGTAGTGGAACTTTATATTGATTAAATGCCCTATGAAGGGGACAACATAGAAGGCAATGGGACCCCTTTTATGTATGACTTTCTTCTCTTCTTTTTTTTTTTTTTTGGCCCTTTAGTCATTTCTCTTTTCCATTTTTCACCACAGGCTTTTTTATTATTTTTTTGGGATATATTTTTCACCAGAGGTTGATAATGGTTCCATCTCATTTGGTATGAATGCACGTGCTTCTCGTCGGCTAGTGCTCTGCCCATTTCATCTCTTGTTTTTCCCAAGTTACAGTGTGAAAAGAATTGACTGTGTTGTTAAGTTTTCAAGGTATCCAACGGCTAAGTAAGTATCATTAGAAAAAAATAAGTCAGATAAAAGAAGAAAGAGTACATTTTTAAAGGTACATTTCTGGGCCTTTTCAACCATGAATCAACTAGATTGGGTCCTGGGTTTTGAGTCTCTTGCAATTATCATGAAACCCACTTAAAGACGCAAGAAAGTGAAAATTGAAAAAGATTGGATTTTTGCTTTTCTTTCTAACGAACTTGGAAAACATCACGGGGAAGAAATGAATTGAAGAGGTATATCCCAAGTGAATCACGATTGTGACTAGAGATTATTAAGTTGCTTTAAATGATTCCTTTCACTTTTTCAAATAAATTTCCAGCTTTTGTGGGTCTCTCTCGCTCAGGTACTCAATATGTACAAACTTAAAGACTGGCACGAGATAATTTTGCCCGTCAGGCCTGCTTCTTCTAGTCTCTCCCAAACCACAAACATTTTTACTAAAACATATCAAATTATGTGGAATTCACACTCTTAGGATTTGAAGAGTTATGAAACTTTTCCTCTCAATCTCGTTCTCGGTTTTTATACGTTTTAAAATGTCCATTACTATTAAAAAGGTCAAATTTCCGTTAAGTGCTCATGAGTCATGACTTAACTTCAAATCAGCTCAGAGCATGTGTTGCTAACTGTTTAGTAAAATCATATTTACTGGAACGTTAACTTTGGTCAATAGAAAGGTTCACTCCCCAATGTTCTCACGCTTCACCACAAAGTGCTAAACAAAAATCTGCATTTTTTAAACCTTTTTCTGTGTATTACTTTTTGACTTGGTACTCTAAAAGTTGTTTCACTCCATTTCTATCACAAATCAAACAGTGCCCCAAAATTATAGATTCCCCAATCAAAAATCAAGAGACAATTTTGGTCAAAAACATATACATTTTAGTACTCTCTATACTAGTTATACGACTTATTAAAACTCAAACCAAGCTAATAATAAATAAGAGAGATACATATATAGTTTGGACAAAAGTTTTTTACTTACTAGCAAACAAAAATCGTAATTTTTATCTTCTTTTTGAAACGCTAGCAAACGTTGGGACCAAACCCAACAAAGCCATTGGCTCCGTCGAAAGATACTTGGATCCCTTCTTGTTGTATGTTCCCTATTATCGACAAACCCGTCGGAGACGCCGCAAACGCAAAACAGTAGGTCCCCGAATCGTCCACCGGCATCAGAAAATTCCTCGCCGGTAAGGTCAAAACCGGACCTTCCGTGAAATAGAAAGATACGGTCGGGACTCGGACCGAGACAAACCCGGACAAGTCGTAACACGTGTCGAATATCGATACACCGGAAGCTCGAGGCAAATTTGCCGTCTGCGACTTGAATCCGTCGCGGAAAGCGGCGTAAGCGTCAGTGGGGAGTCTTGTGACGGCGGTTCCGGTGTCCATAACCACACCACCGTCTCCGGTTTCGGTCAGGTCGAAAACAGCGTCCGGTAAAGGAATCCGGACGCCACCGACCCCAAGGCCCTTGAGACCAACGTAGTAGAAACTCGGGGCCCGTGGGTTACGGACCAGCGGGACCCACGAGGCTCCAACGGGCAAAGCTTCCCGCCCGAATACCAATGAACCGGTCGATTCGGTGCCGCGACTCACCAGACAATAACCGAACGCACCGCCGGTTTGACCGGTCAATTGACCAACGAACGACATTGAACCGCCGCCGATACCCAATAACCCGGCGGCTCCGATGAACATCCCTCTGTTCCGGTGGCCGCATCCCATGGCGACGTTTCTAACCACCGTCCGCCCAAACGTGAGCGTTTCGAGGGCTAATGTTCCCTTGGTGTAAGACCCGTCTCCGTACATGACCTCGTAGCGGCACCCGCCGGAGTGGCAGCCGGAGTTTTCGATCCGGTCGCAGACTGAAGAGCCGCAGGAGACGCCGGTGTAAGACACGGATTTAGCCGGGTCGAAAACCGGGTCGGATTGTTTGTAACAGAGCTTGCAAGGCTGACACTGAACCCAAACCATATCGCTTCCGGAATCAATGACCATGTACTGATCTCTGGGCGGACTTCCGACGCCGATTCTGACGAAGTACTCTCCACTCCCTTGATCCATACCGGAAACCACATCGGACCCAAAATCGTCGAGCTCGTACTTGGAATTGGGAGCTACGGGTTTCCCAGAAATGCGGCGGAGAATGGCGGCGACTCTATCGGTATCTCTGCGCATACGGGCATGGAGACGGTGGTGGTGGTTACGGTAAGAAACAGAAGGGAATCCGTCGCGGTGGAGAAGACGAAGAGTGTATTTGGAGTCATGGGTGTTGTTGAAATCGGGAAGGGTGCTGGTGCCGGTGACGGTGAGAGGAGGCTGTAAAACGTGGATGATCTGAAAATCTGGGAAGGAAATTGAAGAGGAGAGATGGAGATTGAGGAGGAGGAAGAAGAAGAAGAAGAAGAGAGGAAGCAGCATTGTTTACAACGCCACACGGTGTGGGAAGGGAGAGATTTAGCGTGAAGAGTGCTCTTGGATTTTGGATTTTAATTGTCAGAGCGAGTTTTTGGTGTCTTCTTCTCCAAATTTTAATTTTAATTGAAAGAGTGTCTCCAGTCTCCACTTGAGACTTGTGATTATAAGTTGGGTTTGGCAAGTGATGGGTCGATATCTCTTATTGCTATATTTTATGCCTACGTGGCCGAGGTGAGTGGGGCCCTCTCTCTCTCTTCCCTCCGTTGAACTTGCACGTCGTCGTCGACATCCCTTCCTCTACTTCACTACTCTCTCTTCTTTATTGGTTGAGAGTTGCATAGATTTTCTTTAAATCCGGTCCATTTCTCAAAATTATAACATACCGTATCGACGATTTATTTCCCTCCAAGAACTTTCGTATAGCATCACAACCACTCGAAGTTTCAGCCTCGTCCTAGATCTCTTTATTATCAAAGTTCGAAATCTATTTACCCCTGAATTAAAAGTTCAAATACAGTTTTCTCCTAGAATAAAAATTCGAAACCTAATTATATCCGAACCACAATTAAATTCGGTTTACTGTTTACCAATCGTTCATTAACCAATTAAACCAAAGTTTAATCGATTAAAACCCGATTTCAATAAATAAACCCAAACCACGACCCAATTATAGTCTCCAAATACAAAATCCCTAAATTATAATTCCCAAATTAAAAGTCCCCAAATTTAACCAAACATTCTTCAACTCCATCTTCATTTCCCTTTTTTTTGGTTCACTCATCTGTGCGCCTCTCACTTCTCCAATTCTCCCGCATCCTTCGTGAAGAAAATGAATTGAATAATAAATTATTTAATTTTTTGTTTTTGTTTTGTTAATGGACTTTATAAAACTTAGGAGAAAATTGTAAATTCTCTCATCTGCTTCTTCTTCCTCTCCTTCTCTCTCTCTCTCTCAAATTCGCTCATCTTCTCAATTGTAAAATAAGTTTTTTCTTTTACATCCACATAGTAAAATAAGTTTTTTCTTTTATATCTAATTTGCAATTTCCACTTTATGTCATATTGTACTTAGTACTTGGAGACATGGCAAATGTTATATGATACTGTCAATTTTTTCTTATGGGTTTTTAACTACCTTCACCTTCCTTTCTATGTCATTTGTATATACAATTATATTTAAAATTTTATTATGAAAGAATCATATTTTAAGGTATTGTGAAACCATAAACAATATTTTAAAACTCATGTATTCAATCTCCATTGCTAACGTCCAAATTTTATGTAATGAAATGTAAGAACTACATATGTATGTCAAGAATGGCTATTCGTATATGATGGTTGATGAAGAGAAGCCACTACCTATTTTCATTTTCAAGGACAAAGTTCGTCGTATGAGCCAAAAACATGATTCAATTGAAAATATTATCTTTGATTTTTTAGAATTATAACGCCAAATAAAACATATTTAGATTGGACCTAGTGCGAGAGTAGTTCGAAAGCAAATGTTGGTTACAACTATAGATTGTATGGTTTCTTAGCTCATCTTTTTTTGGCATATTTGTATCATTCAATCTTCTTGAGCTATACCAAAACAATATCTAAGTTCGAACTTGGAACCACGAGATATTTGAAAAGTCTATTGAATAAAGAAGTATCTTTAGTCATTGTGGAAATTACATGGAAATATCGTAGGTCTTTTAGTAAAACATTTTTTTTTGTTTTATTATTCTTGGGTTTTTACCTTTTGTAGAAATTAGATTCAGCAAAAACAAAAACAAAAACAAAAACCAAAAAAACAAAAATTGACATATAAACTTTACCGAATCCCGATCAACATTTTTAAACCAACCCGAAATAATTTGCTGACTACTCGATCAGCACGGTCTTTTATATTTAATCCACTGAACCATATGAGCTCAAATTCATTGATGTATGTTCTTAAAAGATTACTAAAATAGATCTAATTATATAATTTTAATATAGAACCAAGTAAAAAATTATTGTTTTTTATTTTATTTTTTTGAAATAATTTTAGTTATTTTTAATTAAAAAACATAACCAAACCGAACTAAATTTTTGTTGAGCAGAACAGGGCCGAAACAATTCTGTTTCGATTTGGTAAAAAAAATATCCTAACCAAATAAGTCGAGAAACCAAGTTTTTTTAAATCCAAACCAACTGCCTACACTTAAAAAATGCAAGTACCTAGAAAGGAATAGTAAAATATTGCATAAAAAACTGTATATTGTCTATCATTAATTAAGTTTAGTTTTGTCTTTCCAAATCAAATTTAAAAACAAAAAAACCAAAAATCTATATATTTCTGGTTCATGAATGCTTTTTAAAAGGTTAAGAAGAGTTCCTAAACCATTTGGGAACACTTTTTAAACTTTTAGAATTTGTTTTCTAAATCAAAAGTTTATGATTTTTGTTTATGAGTTTGGTAGTACTTTTGGAAATTAAACCAAAAAATGATAGGCTTGAAAAAATAAATAATTTAAGAAGGCAAAAAATATTTTTTTAATTAATCTTAAAGGAATTCAAGTTTAGTGGGCAACTATAGGAGTTTTTTTTTTTTGGTTTTGGCATGACACGAGAATGCGTAGTCCAATTTGATGATGCTCCATTTACTTTAGAGGATTTCCCATTAGATAAAAATATAACACAAAATCTAATCTGTTTAGCAACAAACAATATAGTTCAATAATACATTATAAATCGTGGAAAGAAAATATTTTACGAAAAGAAATGGTGCTACGTGATTCATACATTTGTGGGCGTGCCAAAAAAGTTTTAAAGATATGGAGATTATTAAAAATGTATATTTTTCGATGGCTATAGCTATAGCATGTAATACAAGTACGACAACACCAACTACAAAATAATTTGGAAAAAGAGAGACAATATATATATCTTATGCCACCACACGGTCGAATGGATAATAAATTTTAATTAAACGGTCATGCATTCTAATCAAAAAAATTTTAGTTGGGTATTACATAAGACATGCACCACTTATCAATAATTGAACAATTATTACACCTAAAAGTTGCTTACATTTTATAATCTATCGAGTATATATATATTTAAATGGGGGTCGTTTCATACAACATGAATCATAAATGGGCAAAGAATTTCGAGAATTCTAGAACATAATGATAATCATCCGATCCGGTTATGTACATAACATATACATCAATGCGTGTATACATAAAAAGTATGATAGACTGGTTCAGCTCATGTGTTTAAAATTGTGTCAACAATGTGTATAAATCCACGAGAGAAAACCTTCGAAATTACTTTGTGTGTTCTTCAACAAAGAAGATTGTACCAAATGATTTAGTAAGTTCCAAATATACTACAAAAATTTAGGTTTAGGAAGGGGTTCTAAAAACTTGTAGGAACCCTTCATAAATATAATTTTTGCGGTATCTTGGGAATAATTTTAACGTAGTGGTAACATCAACATCTGTTAGAAGTAAACTGAAACTTCATTTTTTGGTATTTTAGAGTAATTTTTTATAATTTCATAATGTTTTTAGTTGAAAAATCATTTTAAAATCAAATATTGAATATATTTAGATATTTTCGACAGCAATAAATTCTAGTAAACACTCTTACAAGACACTACACTAGATTGGAAGATAATTTTAAAATCCATAATTAATGAGGATAAAATTATTTAAAGACAAATTTGAATAATTCGACCTTAATGTATTAGATTACACAATGCAAATAAAATATGCATGACAAATATAAGCATTCATAGAGAAGTGAGTTCTGCTGAGTTACTAGTAACAAGCTAAAAATGGCCTCAAGAACAATGTCCTAAAATTGCTTCCATCTGATCTAAACCTAAATACTCTTACAAGAACTTGTGATTTCGCAGACTTAAAATAGCTTGTGTTTGCCAGTGTCGGTTCTGCACAATTTCTGGTCTAATGATTTGCTTTAGCAGAAGAGACTAAATCTTACAGGGTGGTTTGGTTTCTAAGGTAAGGAGAGAGAGAGAGACTGTCAGAGAATCGCCTTCTTCTTAACGCATTACCGACTCTTTTACAAAGGAACGGCCGGCCGAGCTGCAAAACCGACAAGATTAAGCGTTAGTGGAAATTAAAAGAATTTGAAAAGGGTAAAAGAGTGGGTGGGTTGGTTGGTTACTCACGAATATTCGAGGTGGATGTTCATGAATCTCCGGTTCTCTTTGCTTTGAGAAAGTGTCACGGAACCTTCAATGACTTGGTCTTGCTCTACGTCTATCGGGTCATAAAAATATACAATCGTCTGTCCAAAGAAGTGGTTCAACACCAAATGGTCACAAAGTGTAAGCTACGTTTTCAGTAACATAAGCAGAGAAAGAAATCGAGTTTTAAGCACAGGGTATCACTGATCTTTCTTAATATAAGACCAACTCCCTCAAATCTTCACCAACTTAGATGATTCACTGAAACGTTAAACTGACAGAAAGTTGAAGAGATCGGGAAGTATATGCAAAAATGGTCTTACTTGCTGCCAATGCGTTGGAGGAGCCTCGGGAGAGGTGGACAACACGAGTGCATCACTCGGATTAGTTCGCTTCTTCTGATTTCCTTCTCCAGAAGAACTCATCGATGATGAACCACTAGCAACACTTGCTGCAGTAGTATTCTTGGCAGGCGAAGAGGCCGGTCCGCTGAATTCAACGTCAAACCAAAATGCAAAACCATGCATCTGAGCTACAAAAAGACAAGGAAAAAGCCTCAGCACAGAAAGGACGCAAGACTAACTTCTCTCTACGATGCACACAATGCACGGATTGTTGATAAAAGGAAAGTGATGTACCTCTCATCATTGACTTGAATTTATATCTTGCAGTAACAGAGTCTAGCTCTTGGATTTTTATTGTTTGACAGTCTATATGTTTAACCTGCATTTTAAATGCTCTATGTAAAATATAGCGGATGGGCTGGTCTTTGATCATTTACTTAGTAACAAAAAGGATAAATCTTCACTCAATAGCACAGTTAACCTAGCTGAGAGCTCAAAGAGATTGGAGGTAAAAAGCACTCAGAGAACGAGGAAATACCACTTCTGGCCACGTTAGAACGTTCTCGCCTGATATGGACTCCACGCTAGGTTCTTCAAACGCACACTGTTTAGCCAATTGCATCATCGCAGACACTGCAAACAACATCAAACATTTAACCTTACTTCGAGGTGCTTCTTTTTTACTTTATAAAACTTGACTATTTATCAGATTATTGAGTAGAAGTTCCCCCAACGTGAAGGTGTAGTGAGAAGCAGAAATTTCAATACACCCTTATGATTAAGTAATGCCACATGTTTACTTCCTGAAGCCAAGGGCAAGGACTATCAAAGCGATAAATGCTATCACATTAACCTAATTTTATTAATCTGATCTGTCTAGGAAATGACCAAACTCCCCGCCTATCATGATGTGGGATATGGCAAGCTCATATCTTGATATTCGTACCAGCTTATTAGAAACATCACATCCACATACAATCTAAGAAATCATAATTCAGTTTTCACTAGTATACCAATCAAATTTAACGCAATGATTGTAGGTTCAAGTTGATATAATACTTACTATCAATTCCATAAACATTGCGCCAAAAATCAATGCTGTGACTGTATCTGTCAGGGTGTGAAATAGGTGCCATGTATAACTGTCAACAGAAAGTAAACATCAACAAATCAAATACTGCCTTGTTTCCAAAAGCGATTAGAGCATACTGTAATATAATAATTGAAGGGAGGGTCATGATCATACTGTTGCGTGTGATGGGAGAATTAAACCTCCAGGCTTCAACCAGCGATCTCTAGCTGTAATAACACTTCCCAGCATACTCTACATCACATCAAAAAACATAATACGAGAATGAGAGACCAGGGAGAATTAAGAAATATTAATTTAATTCGGTAGATTATCATTTGGACATCAACATAAAAAATTATAAATACAAGATAAGGAAATAACCTCATACAAGAGCATGTAACCCATCCACTCTGAAATTATAACATCAACCTCCTCATCGATTTCAACATCCTGAAGAACGTTACAACAAAAAAAAGCATTACTAAGGAATGAGGGTTTGCATACAAACTTGGATGTTTCACCCAACCAATCAATCTCAATAGTAGTGTAGAGGTATAGGCTATTCATTTATATCGCACATTTCAGCATACGGACACCAATTTATCTTTTTGTAACTTATATAGACATCAACCTTAAGCATGTCCAATATAGCATGCAGGACCAACTCGGCATTAATCATAGAAAATATTTTACCTCCACTCTCCCATGCAAAACGATGACCTTGTCAGATAAACCGTTGGCTTTCACAACTTCCTTTGCCTGGTGGTATTAGGAAAAAAAGGGGGTGAATAGAAGCCAATGCAAAGTAAGATTCGCAAAACCACTTCAATTCTGATAGGGAACTAAAATCACATGAAAATCATATGCAGAGCTAAAACACCACATTCGTAATAAATTCTCTGTTAGTTAGACCAGCTTCACAGAACCAAACATTTCAGAAACACTCAAGAATTTCTTTCTTGATCTGATTGATGTCAAGGGTGATACAAACCATGAAGCAATGTAGAGATTTTGATTTAGATTAAAATTAAATGATACAAATGAAGTCCGGGTCAGGGTCAACTAACTGTGAAAATTTCAAGCGTAGTCCTCATTTTAGACAATAAGACAAACTGTCATCACACCCTAAAGATACTCCCACCGTAGGCAATAAATATGCAACACATTATATCGAAGAAATCTTTTTCTATTCCAAGTTCAATACTTTTAACATATGAAAACATGTTTTGATGAAGTTACTAAATCCCAAACTATTTCAACTGGAACTTTTCCAAGCCATTAACAACTTCTGATAAGAAATGGCCAATCTCATCACTTCACGAAAAATTGCAGAAAATAGAAGCTAAGGAAGAGATGATCGAGAGCAATCCTTTGTGCCCAAGTTACTGGATAAAGATAACATCTGAAATAATACCTGGACTGCAATATCACTTGCATCTACCGCGTATACCTGTATGAAAATTAATTTTTGTAAGAAACACATTAACAGTGTTGGTTTACCCCTGCGGTCTGTGGAACATATACAGACAACAGGCACAGAAACAAACTTAATATCCATATATACAAGACTTCACAATGTTCCATATCTTTTGTAAACAAGAGATGTCGAATTTTTGAAATCGACATGAATAATAAAGCTGCGTCTACACATTAATCATACCCGTTTTGCACCCGCTTGAGCACAGAAGATTGAAAGGATGCCTGTTCCACAGCCAACGTCCACGACAACCTGTTACAAGCAATCAATGCAGCAATAGGTTTTCAAACAAAATAATAAACTACCACATAATAAACATAGTTTTGCTAAAGAAGCCTTCACACAAAAGAATCGAATCCTAACACAGGCTAAGCAAAAACTAAACAACAGTCCCAATTGGAATCTTCTTCATTATCATTTGCGAAGATAAGAAGAGCATAGTTCAAAATTACAGCAACGAGAGTATTACCTTGCCTTGGATTAAGCTCTGATGCTGCATTATGGCTTCCCTATAAGTTTCAGTCCTTGCCCGGTCCTGTATCCACCAATAACATTCCACAAAGAAGTGAGAAATCCCAAGGAACAGCAGACTGCAGAGAAAAAAGTGAATGCTTAAAGAAGATGAAGACGCAAAACAACCTAATTCGATATATATATATATATATATATATGACCAAATTTTCCGCCAAATTCTGCAGACATTGACGTTTTCTATTTGGGAAACAGAGAAAATTCGAACTGGAAAACCCAATTTGGTTCAAGAACAAGAAATTAATACCCAGTAATGGTTTTTCAAAACATGAGTTGGATCGAGTTCGAAGATGGACTAATCCAATGCTCCAGAAAACAAGAAAGAAACTTGCCCAAACCAACGCAATTTCAACCCTAAATTTCAATTTTCAAGCTCCCGTACGAGAAGAATGATAAGCAAAATGAAGAGAAAAGGAGAAGAAGCGAAAGAAAGTGCCTTGATCATCTCTTCGTGAATCCCAACGTGAGCATAGGAATGAAAATAGGCAACATCGAAGTCCGTACAAGGCGGAGGAGAGTCCGGAGTCTCCAGTGACTTCTGCTCGCCATGCTGGTCGGAAACCCTAAGCACATTGGCGAGACCGCCTCTAGGGTCACGAGCTCCGCCGCGGCTGCGCCTCTTGGCTCGGCCAATGGAGCTAAGACCAGGGACTTGCTTCTCTTCCCATTCAAGCTCGCGGTGATGGTCGCCGTGGAAACCGTTGCCATAATCGCCGCCAGATTGCATATTCAGTTAAACCCAGACAACACCAGAGACCTTCTCTGACGCTTGACGACGACTGTTGTAAACTAGTTAACAAAGGAGCCTCCTTTTTCTCCCCCAATGCTTCTTTTCTTTTTGCAGTTAACCTTTTCTTTAATTCTTTTTGCAATTAACCTTTTTTTTTTGGGTCATTTGCTATACAAATTAAAGGGTCTAATACGTAAATAAATATGTAACTAAATATGCCAAAAAATCCTCTACCAAAAAAAAAACATTTTTTTATGATTGGGACTTGAGAGAGAAACATTTTTATGAGGAAGTAGGAGCATGACATTACTGCACAAAGAATAAGAAGAAGATTAAGAAAAGGGTTCAAACTTCAAACTTTAATTTTATTCATTAAGAAAAGGGTTAAAACTACACATGATACTGTGAAAAGAAAAGGCTACAAGAGTCAAAACTTGCTACATAAACTGCTTAGAAAATGAGAAATGAGATCAAAATCACTTGTTATCTCAATAGAATCCCGGAATGACCCTGTACCGGACTCTCTCGCAATACAGCTTCCAGTACTTGCCATACCTAAAAAACCCATAACCAAAAAAAAAATGGTTCAAAAATAGGTTTAAGATTATTACTTAACGCTTGAATTAGGAAATCAAGGTGAGAACAGTAAGCAATTGTTACTTACTTGGATCTGCATCGGTCATCGTCTCTCTTGGCCCGATCGAAGAGAAGAATGGTGAGGTAGATGACGTAGAAGTATGGTAAGAACTGGTTTGAACCAATAACACCAATGAAAAAGAATGTTAGATACTATTAGTCTCCTCCACAGAAGAGAAAGAGACAACAAAACTGTTTCAAAGCAATGGGGTCGATTTACGTTATTGAAGAGAGCTGGAACGGTCCAGAAGAAGGAGCTTAAGATCTCGGGAACATAATGGAAATGGCGTGCTAGTCCCCACCTGCACAAAGCAGGCATTAGAATCATTGTTTACTGCAAGTACACATGGATCCAGAACATAGATAACTAACCATCCTGATGTTAGGAGAAGACTTGTTTTGGTTTCACCAGATGATGTAGTGTAGGTTGCTACTATCTGTAAACAGAAGGCAAAACATCATCGAAACTTGGCATATATATAAGATTCCGGAAGCAGTTTTCAGCGGTAACGAGGCTTATGAGTGATGACCTCACCTTTGATGGGGCTTTTCCCCAAACCGAGCATTTCCCATTTGTCCTCCGAAACTCCTGCCTTTGTCTGTCGCAGTCATAGTTTATGTAAATGCAAAGGACTCCAGCCACCAGAATGTAAATTGCCAACTGTAAGGATTTGAAGGAGATAGTCCAGAAACTTAGGAGACAGAACTAAGCATAACAGTCAAGATATTTGATAGCTTAATTGGTTTTTTTATAAATGGTAGCTTTATACTACGGTTTGTCTCTCAATCTTAATGGAAGATGGCAGTAATTACGAGTTATCTTCAAGGTTTTTCTTATACATCTAACTAACACAGAGAAAGTATTTTCTCTTATCAATTTTCCGCTATATAAGTGAAACTTTGGTACCTGAGTTCCAAGTTCCACGGGGTGATTGACAAGGTACATGCCTGGTGAGGTGTATACAGAAGGTACCCACACAAGACAACCCCAGCAAATATAGAAGCCGGCTATAATTATACATGAGAGAAAACATAGAAAAGTCAAAGTTCCAGTGTGTTAACGTGGAGATAATAATCTGGAAAAATGCTGCAACGGTAGCCATATAAACAGAACAATTAACCAGCAAGGACCTTATGGCCATACTGGAGCTACTTGTTTTGTTCCTATGAAAGAGTTTTTTTTTTCTTGTACTCTATGATGGAGAAGTGTTTTGGCGACTGCTACCAGGTCCGGATGCATACCTCTGTCATGTGCAATGTCCATGGTGTTCCAATAACCAGCTTCCCACCAGAAAAATTTTGTAACATACACCAGCATCAATGTGGTGTTCACCAGCATTGAATCAGATACTCTCCCATTTAATTCATACTGGTTAAGGAAATCATAGGACGCACAAATAAGGAGAGGAATAAACCGATACCACAAAACCCAAATCGTGAACTAATAGAAAGCCTTCCAGGTTATCTTGTAAGAGTGTGGAGTTCGGTGTTTACAAGATCATAGTCCGGCAAGTACCTGTTTTATGCAGTAGGTGACTGCAAGAACTGCCCAAGACATCATCCCAAATCTACAATTGGTAAAAACCTTGATGTCAAAGTTCTTACCAATTCTAGGGTACAACTCCATGCCCTACAAAGGATGACACAAATGATACATTGTGAGAAGAGCATTTCAACTTGATTAGAATGATAAGCTATGACTACTATGTTCTTGACTATCAAGTTACAGTTCTTTTCCTTAAGTTCTAACATTTGGGAACTATCTCTCTTGTTTTTAGTCACTATAAATGATGCTACAGAAGAATTAAAACTTGAACTCGGTCCATTGTTCATCTATAACAAATCTCGACCAGGACACCTTTGACGAATAAAAATGTGATCATCAGAAAGTTGCCTACTCACCCAATAAAAGTCAATTATGAGGTTACCACATGAACCAGAATCACTTGACGAAGGTGCAACATGACCCTTGTACAAACAAAAAAAAGATTAGTCTTGGAAACAGAAAAAGTCAAATTCTGCAATTTCTAGAATAAAAAAGAAAAATGGAAAACGTTCTACATGATATAGACACTTACTTTTATGTATAAGACAACACAAAATATGAAGCTCCCAAAGATAAGGGCAGAAAATATTTCACCCAAATGATCATAGACAATTGCAGGGTTGAATATCCCAAACCTGAATAACGCAAAGAAGTGACATGCAAACTGCAGCAATCAGCTAATTTGAACTATTAAAGAAGATAAACATGTAGATGTGGAAAAGGGAAAAATTTAGCGTAAGTATACATTTTCCAAACTAAAGTTCATCAAAAGAAATATGCATTCCTTACCACCAAAGGCCAAGATAGGTAGCTAGTGTTACACCATAAGCAGCCACACCATTTGCCTACAAGAACATAAGTCATACATCAATTTCTAGGTCCCAATCTACATGAACATATAACATAATTTTAGACGCTAAACCATTATCTATACCTTGTAAACAGGTCGGTTTCCTGATGGAGAAATTGGACCCTCAACTCTTTTACCTGGTAGAAGTAGCTGAAGAGCGGCCTCAAATGCTCCGTAGCAAAAAATTATTTTCCAAGCGATAGCAGTGGGTCTTGGCCATATGTTAACGAGTCCCTGAAGTCCATTCTGCCTCAAGAAGTCCCAACTTTGGGCGACAGAACCATCCTGATGTACCATTGTGTACCATCTACAATATGAAGAGAACCATTTGTTCCATACTTAAAATGCACTGAGGTAATGGCTGGATCAAAATAACCAAACTAACTATTTTCGAACTACGGAGAAATAAATATTATCCTTCAGGGTATTTGGCCCGTGGAGAAGAAAACAAAGTACATGATATGCAACAATTTACTTTTAAAGGAAAAAATGTTTCAGTCCGTAACAAAAACAGCGATACTTCAGTCACGCTACACATAACAGATCAGGATCTCGGCTGGATATAAACATTGTTACTGCAGTCATACCGAGCCTTGTTACTAATTTAAGGAACTACAGATCCTAAATGTACTTAATTATGGAATCAGGGACACCTAATTGAACCATTTCAGATGAATATGCACATACCTGTAATCAGAAGTCAGAAGAAAGAAATCTACCATTAAATCACTCTACTCGGATCCACATGCCATTAAAGATGAGAGAGATCCAGACTATATGATGACCCAACGAATCCTCATCATTTTCAAATATAAACAAAGTTTCTGGAATTTACAGAAACCTTGATACAGTTTCTTTTTGAGCTTTTTCTCTACATCAGGAAGAAGGAAGTACAGAGATGAACAAAGATATTATGTAAACAAATATCAGGATGTGAGTTGCCTATGGTTTTAGAATGTAACTTAAGAAAACGAGAAACACAAATGTTTTATATTTTTTTTTAACATGTGTTTCTGATTGAGATTTGGTTTCATAAGTCATATTCTGGAAAAATAATAAAGCCACATCCAGAGTACCTATCACCCTATATATCTAATAAACGGCGTCCTAAGTTTCATGTGGGTTATCTGTAAGTAAGTTCACTGATCCACGATTCCGACTTAATTAAGCGGAAAAATTCGAAGATATCAGCTACCCAGTTCACGATTGAGCATGGGTAATGATCAATTAAAAGTTAAGATGAGAAAGTGATTCTCTCGATCTAGGCGAAGAGATGAATGAAAGAGAAATGAGGAGCTTACAGGAGAATGACGAAAGGTGGACAAAGAGAGAGAAGCGATAGCATAGACGCGTAAGTGACGATGGGAGAATGCACCGTCTCTGCCATCTTCTTCGTCGTCGTCTTTCTCTCAGTCTCTCAATGAAATCTGATCTGTGTTGTTGACCCAACGAGTCTGCGAAGTTAACGATGAACTTCACGGGTCCCACTATGTAGTCGTATCAATATCATCCACCAATTAAATTTTTGTTTACTATGTTCTGAGTGGTCCCACGTGGCAGAGCCCTCCACCAATTAAAAATAAAAATAGCGGGACGAGACGAGTATATATGGAGCTGTGCTGTATTTTGTTACTCAAATTTGAAAAGATGTTACGAACTTATGATAAAAGGCAGTATCATTATGATCATAGTCTGAATAATTATTATTCATATGCGCCAAAAACAAAACCAAACAAAACAAAAGTATCGCATGGTATTTGATGTCATGATGTACTACGTGATATCCTTTTTTAGCTTTCTCTTTTGAGCTTTATCGACTACCATTATATTGTTTGTTAAAGCAAATAATATTTTTTTTTTTTTTTGAAACTAGCAAATAATATTTTTATGATTCGATATATGGGATGATCAAGTTGACAAATAAATCACCGGTTACAAGGGAAGTTCAGTTTAGCCAACCGAAGAAAAGAAAAGAAAAGATGAATATGTGATCTCATTTTTTTTTTTTTTTGATACTACATTACTACTATTTACGTAAAATTTATTTTATCTAAATTAAATATAAGTTTATTTTTTTCAAAAATTTTAACTACACAATATTCAAATTCCAGCTCATTCAACCAAGGCTTTTATCTCAACATTCAAATTCCATTCCACATTATCCTTATATATATTCTCCTATATATGGTGCCATTTTAAGCCATTCAAAATAAAGGTTTATATATTTTATTTGGAGTTTGCTATATTTATTTGTACTTTCAGTTTTCAGATAGGAGGATTAGTGAGAAGAATATATATATATATATATATATATATATTGTTTCCTTGATAATATTACTTAGAAAAAAAAAAAAGGATAAGAGAAGAGATAATGAGTAAACAATGAAAAATGAGTCAACAAAAAACAAATAAAATAATCGAAACCGCTCATCGTCAAAAAGTACACGAGGGTATAAGTGTAAACATACAAGTTGTTCATCGATCCGTTGCCTTCCAGCGTTCTTCTGACTCTCTTCCAAAATCCGTAAAATTTATCTCTCTCGCTTCTTCTTCGTTGCGCCTTTTTTGTTTTCTCGCCGGATGTAAATAACTTCGCCGGAAATTGTTGTCTGGAGGTATCTTCGAGGCCTTTAATCGGAAGAATCGAGAGTCACGGAGGAGCAAACAACAACAACAACAAAAAGGCGCTTTTTGCTGAGGCGGTTTACTGTTTGTCTGTGGTAACCGTTTACGGTGAAATGGTGCCGTTTGGGGTTTTCTGAATCGGCGGCTGAAGCTTTTTAATTGCATTTCGTGCCCTCTGATTCTAGACTTTTTTAAATTGCTTCCGTTGTACGGACGCTTGCTTTGCGAGTCATTTATCACGATTTTTCTCAGAGAGAGAGAGAGGTGTACAGACATTTGTAGATATTGGTATGGGGAGGGTTCTGGTGATGTTGACGGCAGCCGCGGCGGTGGTGGCTTGTTCAGTTGCGACGGTGATGGTGAGAAGGAGGATGAAACGTCGGAGGAAGTGGCGGAGAGTGGTGGGGATACTGAAGGATTTGGAGGAATCGTGTGAGACGCCATTGGGAAGGTTAAGGCAGATGGTGGATGCCATTGCTGTGGAGATGCAAGCTGGGTTGGTCTCTGAAGGAGGGTCCAAGCTTAAAATGCTGCTCACTTTCGTCGATGATCTTCCCAATGGGTGAGATTTTACATATCCCAATGCTTGTTGGTTAGGGTTGTTATAAGAGCTTCCTTTTTATCTTTTAAAGGATTTGGTGACATGATGGAGCAATGTGTGGAAGATAAATGACATACCAGGATCGATTTGATAAAAATGGCTCGTTAGTTTTGTGAAGATTGAAGGTTTTGTTGCTTGTTAGTCACAATGTAAGCCGCTTGCTGTAATGTACCAACCCTTTTATTTCAGGAGCGAGACAGGAACTTATTATGCACTTCATCTTGGAGGCTCTTATTTTAGGATAATAAGGGTTTATTTGAGTGGCCAAAGATCATCTCTTGAAGTTCAAGATGTTGAACGACATTGCATACCGACATCTTTGTTGAATAGCACCAGCGAGGTGACATTGCTTTTCTCCAACATTGATCTAGTCCAATCTCGGTCGACAGGCTCACATGGTTATTGTTTACTTGATTTGTAGGTTCTCTTTGACTTTCTCGCATCATCTTTACAGAGGTTTATTGAAAAAGAAGGAAAGGAGTCCAATTTGTCACAAGCTGTAAAAAGGGAACTTGCGTTTACTTTTTCTTTCCCAGTCAAGCAAACGTCTATCTCTTCAGGAGTTCTCATCAAATGGACCAAAGGTTTTGCAATTAGTGAAATGGTTAGTTCAAATTCTCTGCAATTGTTTACTTGTCTGCCTTACAAAGATTAATTCTAAGGCTGCATTAGATCATCTCAACCTATGATGAAACCACTCTTTCTTCCAGTAATAGTTGGATCAAATCAAAACGTATAACCATCAGTTTGTGTACTATATTTTCTGACGTACACAATGTGATCCATCTTCTAGCATTTGGAGTTCGGTTTGGTGAAATGCACCAATGCTGTGTCATATGCACATCCAAAGTAAACCAGTTTTAATATGTTCATGACACATTGATCCTATTATTTAGGCTGGGGAAGATATTGCTGATTGTCTACAAGGAGCGTTGAACAGGAGAGGGTTAGATATACACGTTGCTGCTCTTGTAAGTGCATTGCTACTGCAACAGAATCATATCCTTGGGGAACTGCTTCTTCATAGAATAAGCATGGGGATTGGCTATACATCTTTCAGAAGATCTCATGGCATCCTGCTTGGTTCTGATATTAGTTTCATTGTTTGAGCAGGTGAATGATACAGTGGGGGCCCTATCCTTTGGACACTATCATGACCCAGACACAATTGCCGCTGTTGTTTTTGGAACAGGTAGTAATGCCTGTTACCTGGAACGAACTGATGCAATAATCAAGTGTCAAAATCCGCGCACAACTTCTGGAAGCATGGTAACAATCACTGAGAATCATTGAATGGTTCACCCTAAGAAACTAGCCATCGAAGCTTGGCTTTGAAGAATTAATATAAACTCGGTTTCTCTTATAATGATCCATTCTTATGTGTTAGGTGGTGAATATGGAGTGGGGAAACTTTTGGTCATCTCGCCTGCCACGAACTTCATATGACGTTGAGTTGGATGCAGAGAGTTTGAATTCAAATGACATGGTAATATTTTGCTAGCTTCCCTTTCCATTTTTTCATTTTATTATGTTTTCAAGGTTTATTATCAGGTAAGCAATGAGCAGTGAAGATAAATTGGTGGGTATTTTTATATAGGGATTTGAGAAGATGATAGGAGGGATGTATCTGGGCGACATTGTACGCAGAGTAATTCTTCGTATGTCACAAGAATCAGACGTCTTTGGACCCATCTCATCCATTTTATCGACGCCTTTCGTTCTAAGGTACATTTCCTTTTGTGTCTTCTTCTGCATCTGTTTTGATTGAAAAGCAAAAACTGACAAACTTTTACGAGTTCTTTGGCGAATCTGTGGTAATAGCAGCCATTAGTTTGTCATTTTCTCTAGATACACATACGTCTAAATAAAATCTTACTCCAATCGCAGAACAAATTCTGTCTCAGCAATGCACGAAGATGACACACCCGAGTTACAAGAAGTAGCAAGAATCTTGAAAGATTTAGGGGTAAAGTTTTGTTCTGTTCCACAATCATCAAAGACAAATGAATGATGATACCCGCAATCCCATGGACTTAACGAAAAAAAGCTTACAGGTATCAGAGGTACAATTGAAGGTAAGGAAACTTGTGGTGAAGATATGCGATGTAGTGACACGCAGAGCGGCTAGGCTAGCAGCAGCAGGAATTGCAGGAATCTTGAAGAAGGTAGGGAGAGATGGGAGCGGAGGAGAAGGAGGGTTAAGAAGGAGAAGCGATAAGCAGATGATGAAAAGAACGGTGGTGGCCGTAGAAGGAGGTCTGTATTCGAATTACAAGATGTTTAGAGAATACATGGACGAGGCTCTGAGCGATATATTGGGAGAAGACGTGGCTCAACACGTAGTGGTTAAGGCCATGGAAGATGGCTCCAGCATTGGCTCTGCATTGTTGCTGGCTTCGTCGCATAGTGTTCGGACCATACCATCCGTATGAATAGTTGTGCAGCTTTAGAATGTATAGTTAATTGTTTTAGACGCATGTAGCTCGTTGTAAATATTATGAAAGTAAATTACGGTTTTTCAAAAAAGGAAAAAAATTGACTCTGTACGTAATAGTTCAAAAATGCAAGGGAATCAAGTCTTAAGGGGTGAGAAGGCAGAATAACGAATACATGTCTTTTTCAGTACAGAAACTGTGAACTCCGAGAAAAAAGAAAAAAAAATTCTTTAAATAAAAACGAGAGAGTTGGAAAAAAACAGAAACTGCTGTTTTCAGAGGCTATATTGTAACGGCGCAAAAAAAAGCTAAAAAAGATGGAGGGTGCTGAAAACGCGGGACAAAAACACACACTAAGGATAAGGTAAGACAGACGAAGAGGAGCTGAGCCTTTGCTTACTCATCGCCTTGGCTCTCATCCTTCACCAGTTTGATCATGTCGTCAATTCGAAGAATCGTTATAGCTGCCTCTGTTGCAAACTGGTCACAAAACAAAGCTCCTTTAGAACTTAAGACATCACTTGATTTTATAAAAATCTACTTCATGTGAGAAAATCAAATGCTTCACCTGGATAATTTTCACTTTGCTCATAGCCGGTTCGATCACTCCAGCTTCCAAATTGTTACGGATGGTTCCATTTACGAGGTCAAGTCCCATGCTGCATTTGCGTTTTCCCATCATAAAGCCGAATGAGAAAACTAACATTTTCAAATGAAACCTCAAGGGGAACATACACAAACCTTGAATAGTGTTTCTTATCAGCCTTCGTTTGGGCGGTGTGGTGGTACGCTCTTAGTTTAGCTACTAACTCGGTTGCATCCTTAGCAGCGTTTACTGCAAGCACCTGAGAATAGGATGATAATCGTTGCATAATAAGACAGGAACAAAAGAAAGATTTTTTTTTTCTTTTTTACTGATGAAATAGGATTTTAGGTCACACCTTCGGTATAATCAAGAGCGCATCTGCAAATTCAGCAATTGCCAATTGTTCACGAGAGCCCAAGGTTGTAGCAAGGTGCTCCAGATACACAGACAATGCTGATTCTACTGCACCTCCACCTGCAACCACCTGTTTCAGTAGAAGCAGAGTGTTAGGTAAAACCAGAAATGTGGATCTTAATTACATAATACAAAGAGTATCTTTAAAGTATGTTACCGTGTTGGATTCCAGGGTCCTCTTCACAATACATAGTGCGTCGTGCAGAGCTCTCTCCATCTCATCAAGCATGTAGTCGTTTGCACCTCTTAAAATCAAGGAGACCTTACAGACAAAAAGCTTATGAAGTCATGACAAAGCTAGACAAAACTCTGTGATATCTTAAACAAACTTCAGGGAATAACTTTAAACAAAATATATTTATGATTGATTTTGTCCAATTTAAAAGTAGTATCAACAGTTAAGCATGATCTCATGCAGAGAGCAAATGGCATACCGCACTGCTCGTTTTGGTTCCCTTTATCAATACAACATCATCATCTGCGATTCTCTCCTCTACAACCTCGTCTGCAGATCCAAGGTGTGCCGGATCAAATGTTTCTTCTCCCTCCATGTCAGCAAAAGTGGTGACCTAAAACAAAGAACAAAGATATTAGTTGGAATTTGAAGTATCACAATCACATTTTCGTTTGGCAACTTGGTTCTAATCCTTTTAGTATTGAAAAAGCATAGCTGATGCAGCACCAGGGTTGCTCCTGTTGCCTTAGCAACATGGCGCATGTCTTCTTTGCGCACACGCCTAACAGCAATAGCTCCTGCCTCTACAAAGTACTGAAACAAAAGCAAAAGAAATTATAATCGAAGGATTTAAATAACTTCGATAAATCAAACATAAAGTCAAGTAATACTAGAAGTTGTGTGTAAGGAAAGAGAGAGAAAATTATTGGTCTTCAATCTCACTTTAAGTGCCATGTCGTCAATCCCCTTCGTGGTCAGAATTACATTGGCCCCAGCTTTAAGAAGTTTCTCAATCCGCTCTTTTGTCATGTCTGCTTCTCTGAGAAAACAAATATTCAGCAACATATAAATAAGGCTCTGAACAAGTGGACAATAGAGCTGGATATCCTGTACAACCCGGTATTGGAGAAAATGCAATACTTTTTCATATAAGGATCAAGAGAACAAACCGATTGACATTGGTAGTTAAAAAGCAAGTACTGTGAATGTAAGGAAGTCATAGAAATATGTACAACCGAGAAAATTACCTTTGACGGATCTTTTCAAGTTCTCGTGGATCGTTAACAACAACTTGGACACCAAGCTGCATTTTTGCCTTCTGCAGATTGAAGTCAAGGCAAGCAATCTTCGCCGGAGACACTCTTAATGGCATCCCTTGGGCAGCACGACCAGTATTGAGTGCATATCCATTCAACAAATAGCTGTCTCTTGCACTTTGTCCATGGGCTTTCAGAATATTAATGCCCTACAATGTGGTAAGCAGAAGTGTTTAAGTATAAAAATACCATCCCCACTTGAGATCTTATTTTTGAAACTTCGACAGAAGAGCATAAACAAACCTTGATAGGGTATTTTATCTCCCCCCGCTGATTTGTCATCTTTACTGACAGAACGGCATCCACAACCTTAAAAAGATATATGATTATAACAGTTCAGCCACATGCAATGATCAGGGAATTATTGCAAGAAAATATCAAGGAATCCCAGACCTCAAAAGGGAAAGCTAGAAATGGACTTAAGTAGAAAAGAGTCTCCCCAGGCAAAACCAAGAGTAGACATAGCAATTAATAACACAAATTGGTAATACTAATGGTTTAATAACAAAAATTGCACTTCCACGTGATTGCCAGCAGGAGAACTGGAAGCATACCAAATTGGCAAAGAAGTCGCTGTCCCCAGATATCAGTTTGGAGGACATGCTGGTTTTAGCACAGTTTATCAATGGAACTTTCCCAAGCTTTTCAACCTATAGAAAAGCAAAAAAAAAGTAATTAAGTGAAGGGCAGTGACAGCCACTATAGAGAACTTACCAAATTATAAAAACTGTATAAGGAGAGGACCATATAGAATTGACCACATAAATTAAAGTTTCCTCAAATGCTGTATACTCATTCACAAAGAAGATGCATGAGGTCAGAGGCAAGAATATAGACCATCAAAACAGGGCTAACCTTCGTCACCAACTTCTCGTCTATGTATTTGCAAGCTTCTCTCATTGCTAGCTGTAAACAGTAGCAGATTATGAACACACTGGAAACACTTTCTGTAATGCAGGTCACTATATAAGAAACCAAGTCGCAGCCTACCCTGTATCCACTGATTATTGATGTTGGATGTATTTTGTTCCTGACCAAATCATTTGCCCTCTGCAAAATATATGCATAAGACCATTAATCATCAAGCAGTTACCATGTGAAAAATCTTCACAACTCTAGAAAAACAAAACCATAGAGAACAGTAATCAAAATAACCTTCAGCAACTCAGCAGCTACAATAACAACAGATGTAGTCCCATCACCAACTTCTCTATCCTGGAGTTCAGCTAACTCGACAAGAACCTGTCACAACAAAAGCATACAAACAGAGACCAGTGTAACTAATAATTCATATAACACGCATAAACGTACATCCATGATAAGCATCTATCAATTACCTTAGCAGCTGGGTGTTCGACCTCCAACATCCTAAGAATAGTAGCACCGTCATTTGTAATGGTCACATCACCAATATCATCCACCAACATCTGAAAAACAAGCCAACACAGCATGAAACAAGGTTGGACGATCCCGTCAACCAGATTTAGAATTAGAATAAAACTAAAAATGGTCAAGTCTCCTAAATCCACAAAGTAGTTCTTTTTTTTTTTCGCGTGTGAACCTAAAAGAACACAAATGCTGCCGAGATACATACTCATCTAAGAAACAAAAACAGAGGCTAGCAGAATATATCTAACTCCGATGCAAATCAGAAACCAATAAATCCCAAACAGTCACAAAGCAGTCGAATCAGAGTACATACCTTGTCGAGTCCGACGGGACCAAGTGAGGTCTTAACAATATTTCCAACAGCTTGACAAGCCATCACTGTAAATAGAGTAATCAATACGCGTTACATACCAGAAAACATCAAATAAAAAAATAAAAACCCTAGAGATCGAACACAAAATTTCCGATGAGAAAAAGGAGAGAATAGATTAGTATAAGCAGAAACGGGAAAATGCAAACAGACGAAACAAGAAAGTGAGGGAGAGAAAAAGAGTACCGTTCTGAGTACGAACATCCTGGCCGGATTGCCTATCGCCGGAAATATCCGGATTTTGAGCAGAGATCGACATATTCGATTAGTTGATGAACACAGATGAGAAGAGCAAAGCCCTAGATCGGAGATCTGAGCTCGCGCGGAGAAGTGCAGTGAGAGATAGTTCGCCTTTTCAAACACTGAACAATGGAAAATGCTTCTCAAACACTTGTGAGTGAGACACCGGCGGGTTTTTAACTTTCAAGGTTTCTGGGATGTACGGCCAGGGTATGAACGAAGCTCGTCTTTTTGTAAGATGGGCTCAAAGATTGACATATCTTGAGGCCCATTTGTTTATAATAGGTAACACCAACTAATGGGCTTTGAGGATTTTAAATAAAAGTTGAGATAATTCCACAACTAATTTTTTTCTTTCTCAGAGCTCCTAAGAAGGCTATAAAGCTTCTCAAATCACAGTTACTTTACTTTGAACTTCCATTGATTGATCTGCTTTATATGGAATATATTGGTTGTGATTGCAAGGAGCGAGATTTGCAACTGTAGAAAAAGAGGCTTTTGATTGCTAATATTGGCTCAAATTGAGATTACAAAGTAAAAGAGACATGATCCAAGTCAGTGACTGTTTCTTCTGGAAAATCATATCATTGATCCAGTCAAGGGAGATTTAACCAGTTACAGCGTCTTTTGAGAATCATGCGTTTAAAGGCTTGTAGAGCTTCTCAACCATCTTCCTATACTCTGTACAGCAAAACATAAGAAGAACATCATAATTGAATCAAAACGGTGAAAACCAGAGTTGAGTCTAATCTCATTACTATTCTTTCAAATTACCTTCTTGATTGCTCCAAAGCTGAGCTGCTTGATTATTCAATGGTGAGCTGATGTTCGGTTCTGATCAACCAAAACAATAAAAAATACAGGAAAATCAAATATTGAATATCAAACCAACAGAGAGATTCATAAGAAACCTCAACGGTTATTATATAGGTTACCTCCGAGAAGGCTTTGAATCGAGAGTAATATCGTCCTCACATCGTAAGCGGATGACCATTTATCCTACAGAGAATGTGAAAACAGATTCTGTTTAAGCACTACTTCTCCGGTATGTGGTATAGCTTTAGCTCCATGGGATTAAACAGTAACACACAAGTAGAAGGAGCAAATGAATGTTGTTTTGTACCTGAAGAATGTCCAAGCATATATTGCCATAGAGATCCACGTTGGGGTGGAAGCAGCATGTCTCAAACTTAACTTTGGGAGGTTTGAAAGGATAATCGTTTGAGAAAGCGAGTGAAAGTCTGTACTCAGTTCCTTCAAACACAGTATCTTTGCTTCCAGTGATTGTTCCTTTCCAGCAGAATATGTTGTCTTCCTCTGGGAAAGCCGATATCCCCGGATCACCTCCCATCTGAAAACATCAAATCAAAGACCATATATAAGCATTTAACTTTGTATCAGTAGGTTCAGTTTTGATTCTTTACATAGAAAAAAGGGAAGGAAAGATAGCTTACCATTAAACCCATTAGTTCAGATTGCAGCCTGCGTATTAAGGGAAAACAATGGATTAGAAAAATAATGAATTTGCTTAATCGAAGTTTTGTGCAAGAAAGAGTACATAAAGTACTGAGATCTGACTCAGAATCAACATGAGGAAAACCATCGTGAAATTTGATAATTATACATATAAAATTCAATGTATCAATCTCTCTCAGAGGAATTCTAGCAAACAGTTGGTAGACAAGGAGAGAAACCATAAATTAAGAAGCGAACAAGAGAAGTCACAATCAGTTTTGGATCCGTCGTTTCTCTTAAAATGATCTAGAAGCATGTAGACCACAAGAAATGGATATGGGTAGAGCCAAATGCTTAATCTAATCTACCTCAAGAAACAAGAAATCTATAAACAAAGAAAAAGCAAATCGATAATCAAAAAGAGGTTAAAGACTAGAAGAAATTCCTTTAATTGGAGGCGAAATATTCCAAGATCGGAAAAAGTAGAAAAGAAGGGAACCTTTTGAGGACGGATTGGCTATCGACGGTCTTAGTAGGAGGAGCAGGTTGCTTTGATCCGGTGGCTGCCGGCGTAGTCTCCGCCGGAGTATTTCCTTGATATCCATTTACCGCCGCCATCCCTTCTCGCCTACGAGAGTCGAAAATTACTGAAATTGAATTGCTTCCGCTCGAGGAGAAACAGAATCACGAAATGATCAAAGTAGAAGAAGAAGGAGAAGAGAGGAAAAGAGCGTTCTTCTTCTCTCCTTGCACAGACAGAGAGAGAGAGAGAGACGTGGGTCTGGGTTATAAAACGTGTGCGCCAGAAAAAACGACGTCGCTGCGAAAGCAATAAAAGGAATAAAATTTAAATATAAATTTCGAATGTTGAAAGCTGCTCTTTGGAGCATTTGAAATTCACCTACTTCTGTAACGGCTAGTTGCTTTCTCCAATAATCAAATTTGTTTACAAAAAAATATGAAAAGGAAACATGGAATTTTCATGGAACAAGAAAACCAGGAAAATTTTCTTTCTACATGTTTCACTAAAATAAAAGTATTAAGTTGACTGTTGTTTTTTGTGTGATGTGGAATTTTTATTGTTGAGCTGATTGATGCTATCATGTTTTGTAAGATCGATGATCCATCACAAAAGGCCAAAACAGATACGTTATGTTTCTTTTAGAATATTTTTCCCTTCCGTATAAACTTTAAACAAACCAAACAAAACTACAAAAGATCTCATAGTTTACCATAACTCTCAAGTCTCAACTCTCAACTCTCAGCTCTCATCGATCGCTGAAAAACTCAACCGATGGAAAGCTCCAACAACCAGAAGACACCATGTTCTTGCCAGTGTCTCCAGTTCCAAAGATCCCGACGCTTCATCAGGTTTGGAAATTACTCTATAATTCTAGTAACCAATTTAGATGATGCCTATATATACTGGCTATTAAAGTGCTGAATCTCACGAAATGCACAATAGATCAAAGAGTATGGGATATACAAGAGGCGAGGGCCTCGAGAGGACAAATCAAGATCTTGGTACAATTGGATTCATCAAAAGGACACACAAGAAGATCTTTAAAACCAATGTCAAAGTTAAAGAGAGACATTTCTATAGATACATGATTACTTCCCTAATTTTTGTAACCTATTTAGAAACATCAAACTAAGAAGCCATCAAAGATGACGACCCAAGAAAAGGGCGTGAGATGTACAAACCGTTCAACATTGGAGCTTAATGACTCGAGAGACTCTTTCGAAGAAGACAGGACACATACTTGTGCTGAACATTATAACGTCTCTCATCCATTTCGGCGCCACTCTTTCAAATGTCCCCAGTGATACAACCTTGTATAGCAGCTCAGATTCTTCACCACTTGAGTTATTTACCAAAGTCAAGCTGAATGATAAACCTGTTATGGTCAAAAGTCAGGGAGAAAGATTCAAAATCGGTGCTTTTCTGGTGGCTGATGATCTAAAAACTGCTGGATGGTCCATCTTTCGAATTAAAGTAAATGACAGGAAAATGTATGTTTTTACTTGAAAACAACCTGGAGAAACATAAAGTAACATAACTTTATGCCCAAAAAAAAATTACCGCTCGATGGATGCAAGGCTATAATGCAGACTCGTTCGCCTTCATTATTAGTTGATAATTTCATTCCTAGCAAGTGTTCACCAAGAGAATGAAATGTAAAACTAGCAGAATTATTTGATCCATCGTAGGTTGTTTTGCCGCACTGTGGCTGAGAAACCAAGCGAGTTTCCTTCAAACAGAAGCAGGAAAAGGTATTAGTAAAGAAAACTTTATGATCCACTGGGTTTGTGAAGGCAGATGCACAACATTCAGCTCAGAACTGAAAGGATGCAAGGCAATTTGTTTTACCGTTGCTTTATGATGTATGCTAATGTCAGGTGATGACATGTCCGTTTCTACCATATCTTCTGACTGTCTGCTACGTTTTCTCATACTTCTCGTTGTAACTTGAGCAGATTCGGGAGTCTTTCTCTCTTGTTTTCTTCCACTTTGATCTTTGTAGTTGTGAGGATGTCCCTCTTGGATCAGCTCTTTTAGCTTGTCAACTTCTTCGGAAAGTGCTTTGTCTGTAAAAATTCCATCCAATTAGTATAAAGGACAGCGCACTTGATGCAGAAAACAACATAGACTTTAGAACACCCTCCATAACCAGTCCATTATTCCTAGAATGACTATCATCAATCACGCCCGATTGAAAGGCTGTAACATTCTATGACATGCAAGTAGAGGAGCAACAATAATTAAAATTGCTTCTTACTCTTTCGTTCTTCTTCCACGAGAAGCTTTTGATACTCCAGAGATTCCTTGTCCTTGTTATCTCTACGGAGGATCAAGATTGTTATTGTTACATTCGCAATGCCCCAACTTCTCCAAATACAACTAGCTCCATAAACATATGGGAGAAAGTTAAGAGGGTAATATGATGTACATGCCTGATTGAAGTTATCTCACTCCTCAAATTCGCCACAATCTCCTGCAAATTCTCGTTTTCACTTCTCAAATGCTGCATCAACTCCTCCGAGGCTGCAAAAGCAAAAGAGAGATAGACGGAGTAAGAACGTCTTCAAACACTTGGATGTCTCCAAATTTTGTAGGCAATAAACAACACAAAAAGAAACCCCACTGTTAATAATTCCAAATTGATTAGAATTTGCAATTTAACCTAACGACCCAAGAAGCTAGCACTGATGATATCTGACGAGATTAAACTTCAAGCACGGAGCAAAGGAAGGGCTCAGCCTCAAATAACGAAAATTCCGAGAAAAAAAAAAAGATCGAAATTGATACCTGAAACAAAGTTGAGGAATTTCTCTTCTTGTTCCCTATTAACCTCATCGAATTCGGAAAATTTCTTCTTCTGGAAAAAGGAGATCGAAAATGAGAGCAGTCAAATCGAATCCCGAAACGCAAAATACCAAACAGCCCAGAAATTACATGAAAATTAAACGGGAAGATCTTGGTGAAAACCTTGAGTTTGGTGTATTTGTCGTAGAGCTTGGCGTAGAGAGCTTCCATCTGCAACTGACGAATCAAAATAATTGATAAGCGAACCGAAGAAGAAGCAAAAATCAAAGGATTCAAAAAGAGCATACAATTCGATTCGAGAGAGCAGCAACACAGTCCAGATTATGAGAGACGAAACTGAATCGCTGGAAAAAAAAAAAAAAAAAAGAGAGACGAAACTGAATTCAAAAAATTTCAGACTGACGCGTAAAAGCCTAAAGTGAACGAAGAAGTGGGGATATACGAGGGCAATATGGTTACTATAGCACTACATATTTTAAATTTTATTCTCCAATTTTCCACTTTTTTTTTACGTCCGATTTTTCACGTTTTATTTATTTGAATTATTACTTATTAGCATAAACTATACCCAAAAAAAAAAAATTCAGTTCATTATTTCACGTTCTTCCAAAAAGAATTTGAGGTTTTATCTGTTAAATTTTCCTTTTAATTGATAATCCTCGTGTTGAATGAAAAAGATGACTAAAAATATTCAGAAATGGTGAGTCAAGCTGCCAAAATTCTTGAATCTCTCTGTTCCTCACCTCACATTAACTATCACCTGGGGACATGACCACTACGTATTGGCATTATTGATTTGATCCACGAGTCCTCGCAACTCGTTCTTTCACGATCTTCCAAACATTTTTTGTATTATTGGTCATACACTATATCCATGGATTCTTGATTAAGTTTCATCTTCCTCTTTCACTTTGAGAAACAACAATGGCAGCAACAATGATCACCATTGACTTTCAAACCTGCTTCATATTTATCCTCTTGTGCCTCCTCTCAATCCTCTTTTACTTACTCTTCTTCAGGAAACCAAAGGACTCACGACTTGGCTGTGATCTGCCTCCAAGCCCTCCGTCTCTTCCCATCATCGGCCATCTTCACCTTCTCCTCTCTCTTCTAATCCACAAGTCTTTCCAGAAACTATCCTCCAAGTATGGACCATTCCTCTACCTCCGCATCTTCAATGTCCCCATGGTCCTCGTCTCCTCATCCTCAATAGCCTTCGAGATCTTCAAGACGCTCGACTTGAACGTCTCCTTTCGTGGCCTCCTTCCGATAGATGAGTCACTCTTGTTCGGATCTTCCACTTTCCTCATGGCTCCCCATGGTGATTACTGGAAGTTTATGAAGAAGCTCGCTGTCACAAACCTGCTCGGATCGCAGGCACTGGAGCGTTCACGAGGCATCCGTGCAGACGAGCTAGAGCGGTTTTACACGAAGCTGCTCGATAAGGCTATTAAGAATGAGAGTGTCGAGATCGGTAAGGAAGCAATGAACCTCAGTAACAACATCATCTTCAAAATGCTTATGGGGAGGAGTTGTTGTTGGGAGAAAGACGGTGAGGCGGAGAGAGCCAGGGGTCTAGTTACCGAGTCATTTGCCTTGTTTAAGAAACTTTTCTTGGCAACATTGCTTCACAAGCAGCTCGAGAAGTTCGGAATCTCACTTTTCAAAAAGGAAATATTGAGTGTTTCCCGGAGATTCGACGAGCTGCTAGAGAGGATTCTAGGGGAACACGAAGAAAAGAAGCAAAGTGAGCATCAAGATGCAGACATGATGGACGTATTGTTGGAAGCTTTTCGAGATGAAAACGCAGAGTATAAGATCACTAGGAACCATATCAAGTCATTTTTCATAGTAAATGTTCTTCCTCTCATTAAGAATTCAAACCAACATTACTAATTATCCTGACTAACGATCGTTTTTTACAAGTGCAGGAACTTTTCATTGCAGGCACTGACAGTGTGGGGCAAACTACACAGTGGACAATGGCTGAGATCATTAACAATCCTAACATTCTTGAGAGATTGAGAGAAGAAATTGATTCCGTTGTAGGGAAATCAAGGTCGATTCAAGAAACGGATCTACCAAAACTTCCTTATTTGCAAGCGGTGGTCAAGGAAGGACTAAGATTCCACCCACCGGCCCCTTTTTTCGCAAGGACATTCCGAGAAGGGTGCAAGATCGGAGGCTTTTATGTACCGGAGAAGACAACACTTGTTGTGAATGCTTATGCTGTGATGAGAGATCCTGATTCTTGGGAAGATCCTAATGAGTTTAAGCCAGAGAGGTTTCTAGCTTGTTCAATATCAGAGCAAGAGGAGGAGAGAAGAGAGCAAGCACTTAAGTACATTCTTTTCGGGAGTGGAAGGAGAGGCTGTCCAGGAGCAAATCTAGCTTATATCTTTATAGGAACTGCAGTTGGGGCAATGGTGCAGTGCTTTGACTGGAGAATCAAAGGAGACAAGGTTAACATGGAAGAGGCCGCTGGAGGAATGAACTTAACCATGGCTCATCCCCTTAAGTGCACTCCGGTTGCTCGAACCCTAAACCCTCTGGCTTCTAAGTTCTAATCTGCAGATGGTACCAAGTTCGTAGGTTCTTGAAGATCGTTAAAAGTTGTTTTCATTTCTTTTGTTCATCTTCTTCACAATCCTTTTAGTAGAAATGGTATCAGAGCAAGAAAGGTTGTATCTTTTAGATGTTTCAATATTGTCAATGTGTTGCGGTTTTCTCCGTTCATCTTTTTGGTATGAGGATATATCACAACAAGTATTCAAATCCATAAAATCTAATGGACTTCCTGGACCTTTATGTTTGATGATATCGTGATGGTTCATTTTAATTGGATCAAATTCAACGACACATAAATCTTTAACATTAAAATCAAATACAATTTAACCCAAAAAAAAAATCAAATACAAAATAATTCAAGTACTTGTCAGGTTTATTTATTAATTTCTTTTTTTTTTGGCGTCAAAGTTACATGTGTTAAATGACAGAAATGGTTTGGTCATACAACCACGTACGCTCCTATAATCAACGAGGAGCCTAGGGCTGGGCAAAAAATCCGAACTCGAAATCTGCACCCGAACCCGACCCGAAGAAAGAGAACCGAACCGAAATCGAACCCGACAAAATATTTGAATGGTTCTTAGACTTGTATATCCGAAAACCCGAAACCGAACCCGAACCGAACCGAGAACCGAATGGTACCCGAAATATCCGAAATATAACTTATATATCAGAAAATATGATTTATATTCAGATTTGATACCACCTAATTACCCAAAGTTACAAATATAAATCTAAATATATCAATTATTTTAGACCGAAATAACCAAAATATCCAAAATAATTTAAATATTTAAAAATTCTTAGTTACATTTGTCAAAATTTAACTAAATTGTATTCAAATTTAACCAAATTGTATTCAAATTTAGCCAATTTTTTTAGTTTTTTTCGATATTTTCGATACCAGAACCCGGATGGAACCAAATGAATCCGAACCGAACCCGGACCGAAATTTTAAAATACCCAAATGGGTCCTACATCTCTAAAACCGAAAACCCGAAAAATCCGACCCGAACCTGAATGGGTAACCGAACGCCCAGGCCTAGAGGAGCCTCGGTAGTCACATCAGGTTAGTTAGTTGTCTCCTTCGGCGATGATCACGTGTTGCAACATAATAAATAGAGCATGATCGATCTTTAATTAGGGACTGCTCTGTTTCATCTACCTTCTTTGCTTAGAGGCAGTAACTAATGGCAGTAATGATCACCGTTGAATCTCAAATTTGATGGACTAATTAGTGCAAATTTATAGCTCAACTCCAACATGTTTCTAGTAGTTTTGTAAAAGAACCCGAGTTTGTTATTTGCGGAATTACGTGTACTGTGTACGTATTAACATGGTAAGATAACAGACAAGATAAGAGTTGTAACCGACTAATTTCATTTTCATTTTTGTGAAGATAAATATTTGTAAAGGATTCAAACTTTATAAATTTTATATTTTATCAATTTCGAGTAAGAATTATTTGTGATTTTAAAAAAAAAAAAAAATTTATAGAAACTTAAATTCAATTAAATTCCTTCATTAAATAACATCCCCTAAGTGTAATAAAATAAAATTATTATGACGAAGGAAAGAAATTTGTGACCGAGACAAGCTACACGTAAGTGACTGAGTTGCGTAAAAGTTGAAGGAAGACACATGCGAGTGCTTACCTAAGTTTTTGTTTTCGTTTAAGAAGAATGCTTACCTAATCGAATTACTTGCATTCTAACTTTAACCGTATGAATATGGATACGGATAAGATTTGGAGTTGCGTAGATCATGTCTTGATTTGGAACTCAAGCTACAAAAGACGAAAGTGGTAGTTAAAGGATTCTAATCGAAACCAAAAGTCATCTAGTTTGAAAGTAACCGTATGTAATAAAGTTTATTTTGTTTGGTTTATTTCTTATGTTTATACTTCTGTAGACAATTAGACCTGTGCACTGGATATATAGCAAAAACAAAAGAGTAAATAATATAACATGTAAAAACAGACATAGACATAAATTGTAATTTTGAAACAATCGAAGTTGTAATCCCTTGTGGTGACTAGTTACTTTAACTAGTGTTTGTTATACCTTGACTATCTTTTGTTATGAACTTTAAATATTGCATTAAGCAGATTGTTATGCTCTAGGTCTAGATCACAAAATCAATTGTATCTCTGAAGTGATATATCTTAAAATTTTCTCGTTTAAAAATTAATATAAAATTTTAAAATTAAACAAAGATATATATTTTGAATATATCATATAAATTAATGTGTCACAATGGATCAATTTCGATCATCTATACATATTATATATATATATATATATATATATATTTTTTTTAACATCAATATATATATATATATAAATATGGTAAACTCCACATAAATTATATTTTACGTATAGTTTTAGCCTAACCCCATGTTTTTATTGCATTGCCTCTTTGTTAGACTTTTACAACAGTTTTATACTATTGGAAAATTTAATTTGACGAGACTTGCTTTTTGTTTTGGTTGTCAACTTGTATTAGTATTTACCCAGAGTTGGTAGGAAATAAATAAAGAAACCTTTCATCCATTAGGACTCTATATAATAAGCAGAGCATGATCGATTCTTGATTAACGGATGCCTCTTCTTCATTTGAACAACAATGATCAACGTTGAATTTCAAAACTGTTTCATGTTGATTATCTTATTCTTCTTCTCACTCCTCTGTCTCTTTTACTTCTTCTTCAAGAAATCAAAGGCTGATTTCGATTTGCCTCCGAGCCCTCCTTCTTTGCCGATCTTTGGTCACATCCACCTTCTTCTCTCTTCGCTAATCCACAAGTCTTTTCAGAAAATCTCATCCAAGTACGGACCTCTCCTCCATCTCCGCATCTTCAACGTCCCTATAGTCCTCGTATCCTCTGCCTCAATGGCCAATAAGATCTTTAAAGCTCATGACGTGAACATTTCGTCTCGTGGCCTCCCTCCGATCAACGAATCCCTCTTTTTCGGATCTTCCGGCTTCTTCTCAGCTCCCCATGGAGATTACTGGAAATTCATGAAGAAGCTCGTCGTGGCCACGCTGCTTGGACCACAAGCAATAGAGCGGTCAAGAGCCGTCCGTGCAGAGGAGCTAGAGCGGTTTTACTTTGATCTGCTCGATAAAGCAATGAAGAAGGAGAGCGTTGAGATCCGTAAAGAAGCGATGAAGTTCACTAACAACAGCACCTGCAAGTTGATCCTGGGGAGGAGCTGTTGGGAGGAGAACGGTGAAGCTGAGAGAGTCAGGGGATTGATCACCGAATCGATTACCTTGACTAAGAAGGTTTTATTTGCAACCTTGTTGCGCAAGCCGCTTGAGAAACTCGGAATCCCACTGTTTAAGAAGGAGATCATGGATATTTCTGGCAGATACGACGAGGTGCTGGAGAGGTTTCTTGTGGAACACGAAGAGAAACTGGAGAAGCATCATCATCATCATCATCATCAAGGTATGAATTTGATGGACGTGTTGTTGGAAGCTAAAGGAGACGAAAACGCAGAGTATAAGATCACTAGGAATCACATCAAGTCCTTGTTCGTGGTAATTAATAATCTTCCTCACATCACATCAATTAGGTTTAAATCTATTAATTTCCCTGATTAAGAAACTTGCAGGAGCTTTTCCTTGGAGGCACTGACACATCGAAGCAAACAATACAGTGGACAATGGCCGAAATCATTAACAACCCTAAAACTATCGAGAGATTAAGAGAAGAGATGGACTCCGTTGTAGGGAAATCAAGGTTGATTCAAGAAACGGATCTACCAAACCTCCCTTACTTGCAAGCGGTAGTCAAAGAAGGGCTAAGATTGTATCCACCAGTGCCTCTCTTTGGAAGGAGGTTTCAAGAAGGGTGTAAGATAGGAGGGTTCTATGTCTCGGAGAAGACAACACTTGTAGTTAATGGCTATGCTGTGATGCGAGATCCTAATTACTGGGAAGATCCTGATGAGTTTAAGCCAGAGAGGTTTTTAACATCTTCAAGACCAGGGGAAGAGGAGGAGATAAGAGAGCAAGTGCTAAAGTACCTTTCTTTCGGGAGCGGAAGGAGAGGATGTCCTGGATCAAATCTAGCTTATATCTTTCTAGGAACCGCGATTGGAATGATGGTTCAATGTTTCGATTGGAGAATCAAAGGAGAGAAAGTTAACATGGAAGAGACTCTTTCAGGAATGGTCTTGACAATGGCTCATCCCCTTAAGTGCACTCCAGTTCCTCGTCACTGAACTCTCATTACCTATAAATATAATTAAAGGGACCGTAAGATTGGTTAAAGTAATAATTAATAAATAAGGAAACTTTTCCTTTGCTAAGTTTCCCGGTTTAGTTTGGTTTACTGTATGAAACCGTAAGCATTAATTGTGTACCGTTCAAAAGTTGAATACAATGAGAAGAGCATCCATCATCACTCGTTTTTGTTTTTGTTCTTGTTCATATTCACTTAACTGATCCACTGTTTCCTTTTTCCTTCGTTTGTGTTCATCTTGAAATTAGCAAATTTTAGGTCAATTCTTTTATTTCCTTGTCAGATTCGATGCCGTTTCTTTGATCGGTACAATTCTATCTATAGACTGTTCTTCATCTCCACCAGTGGAGACTTTGTATGCAATTTTAATATAAAAAGAAGACAATCTTTTATCAATGTCTTTTTTTGTTTGTTTGTTAGAATCTCACATGAAAAATTGAAGAACTATTTGGTTTTGAATTGGAAATCCATTAATACTAATTTGTTTTTTTGGGATCAATATATAGTTGTCAATATTTAAATTCTGCTGACATGGACCGTTGCAATTTAAACCAAAATAGGATGGATGAACAAAGAGGTGATGAGATTTTTGAGCTTTCCATGCGGATTGGTGAATTCATCAGTACCCTCCTTGCAAAACACATCGATCAAGCGTGCAATGTTGAGGCATCGCACCAGAGCCTGACGTGGCACATCTCTTGTGGTCAAGAACTCCTCCATGACTATCTTATAGTTATCTCTAGCCATCTTGCTTAATTCTTCAACCGCTTCTTCTTTAGTAACACCGTGTTGCTTCATGTAACAGTTGACCCCGTTTGCCACCTCTCCTCTGCTCATCTCTTGCTGCTCATTCCCATAGAGGAGTTTATTAATTCGCAAGACGCATCACCGACAAATAGCAAAATAAAATAAATTAACTGATTATCTCATATTCTGTCATTTGGTATGATACCTCGAAGCTGACTATGTCGTTGTTAAGACGGTATATAGCACACAAAGCTTGGAAGATTTTGGGATTGGAGTAGAACCACTCGTACAATGACTTTTCATCACAATCTTCCATGGCGATAAAGCTGTATGCTGCAAAATCATCCATCCCTGATGTGACCAGCCCAACCTCCATGTACTCCTCAAATGTTGGCACATGACCTGCGCGTGCCCATTTAGCTATCGCTAGGTACGCTCTCCCTATGCTCTTAATCTACGTTTTTTTGTTCAAAGCAATTTGAGAAGAAAAAAACATATATTAATTCGGAGGACTTGTTATGAAGTTCAATCTATTACCTCATCTATCCTGTGTTGCACGCTAGCAGATCTTCCCCGTGGCTTCATTTCTCTTTCAATCTCTTCTAAAGTTTCCAATAAATTTCGAACCACGATTCTCAAATAGCTTGGTAGTTCGTCAATGGAACCAAGATCCCACCTGCCCATTTTGCCATTCATATTTCTTGTGAAATTTATTTTCAATCGGAGACGAAGTGGGTGCGTGCATACACACTACCTTTGCAAATAATCAATGTGACTTTTGACTTCAGGAAAAGTTCCATATGCATCACACGTGTCATCCACAACAATCACGACCATGATAATTTTAGCCGCTATAATTCTCCCAAGTGAATATCTTGGCTCGAAATGTAGAATTAGATACCGAACTGACTTGTTTTATTATGTTCAATGACAAAGGTATTTATACAACTCGATATTATCATAAGATAGACACAAGATCCTAAACTTTAGGAAACAATCCTTATCATAATAGGAACTAGAACAATCTAGAAGCCTTATCTAACTAGATCTTGTATTTATCTCCAATACGAAATGTATTCCCAACGTAGGGAAATAGGTCTCCACAATTCTATCCCTCACGTAAGGAAGTTGAGAAGTAACATCGAGGTCTTTCCACCATCTACAAAGGAAATGAAAAAAAAAAACTTCAAATATGTCAAGAACGCATAGAATTGTTGAAACAAATATCTTCAACCTTACAACTTAATTACACATGTAATTGAGTTAGCTACTTCATTCACACGATACTAGAATCTAACAAATCCCTGAATCCAATTAGATATGATGAACCAAAAAGAGTATATAATTTTTTTTAATTAGGTGAGTTGTTTGAAATACCACATTGAGAAAGAAGATGAAATTATTATAAAAAAAAAGAGATTTGAGACCAAACCGAATGAAGAAAATTTTCACAAAACAAAAAGTGATATATCGGTAACTAAGTTTGGCGTACTTGGTGAGAGTTTTGAGCTCTTTGATGTATAGCAACCGGCAATAGTTGAAGCTTAACTTTGCAAACTTGAGAAGCGTCTCGTCGTGACCTTCTTCTTGGTCATAGAAAGAAATGTATTCTCTTGCGACTAGTATTTCCATGTTATGATATCGAGCTCTGTACAATGCGTTACGAATATGCGTGGAGAGATGGGGAGGAGTAGTACTCGCTTCTTCTTCGACTGCCAAAGACTCCAATTGGTTCCTTGTGAAGCTCATTGCTTCCTCCATTATATCTTCAGAGGGTGTCCCGAGATGCGCTGCTTGGTATAACTGAAGCATTCCTCTAACATCCCCTACTAGACTCTCTTTGAACCTACCATCTTCACCTTTAAATCTTCCGAAGGTATCTACAATGAAATCGATATAATCATCATTGATACGTATATATGCGATAAATCAAAGGAAAATTATATTCTTACCGCAAGACATCTTGTGACCGTATAGTCTAAAGACCTCAAACATGATGGAGATAGTTTCCAAGTCATCTTCCTTGGCTACTATGTCATCCAACTTCCCAAACGCTTGATTTAGAATCTCTTCGATTTCGTTTTCAAAGTAATGAGAGATGCCGAGGCTGATCACCAAATGGATCATACGAATCTTGTCCTTGTCGCTACTGTGAGAAGACATGAGCCTGCGTCTCACGTTTGGCTTATCTCTTTTGCTAGTTCATCGGACTCCTACAAAAGACACAAGATATATAGCTGGATCAAGAGTCATGTTCTCTGCAACATGACACGTGGACGGGTCAGATGTACTTACGGAGTGGTCGACCGGAAGGGAGAGGAAGAAATCTCCCCATAGAGAGGGAGAAAACTGAATCAGAGGACGAGTGCTCTCAAGATCATCATCTCTAGTACTCTTAGTAGCCCTCACACAGAACAAGTCGTGTGTTCTCTGCTTTCGAGAAAGTGTTTGGTCTGAAAGCAAACGGCGAGGAAAGAGAGAGGGTTTGGTCTTAAGTGGGACTTTGTGAGCGTGAAGGGGAGTTCTGAATCCGAAACTCATTCTTGCTGCTTCCATTTTAGTCACAGACAAAGGGATTACACAAGAGGCAATATTAGAGGTACTCTGTTTTTGTGTTTTGACGCCTGACCCTGCTTTACTTGCTTTCTCTTGTGCTCTCTGTTTTAAATATGACTAAAAAATAGGGAGATTTGTTAAAATGCTTCCTGGCTTTTTTGATTAATAATTCGTCGATGCTTGAAACTAGTTGAGAAGAAATTATCAAACCTAAGATTTTGACATTCAACATAACTAACTAAAATATTTAACAAAAAAAAAAACATAACTAACTAAAATACTTAGTTTTTACTGATTACATGTATAGTATAATAATTTATAGTTTGTATTAGTATTGTTATGATGTCAGAATCCAAATTAAATTTACATAGTGCATGTTGTGAAAAACAAAAAAAACTTAGCCTTTACTAGCTCCGTTGGGACGTTTTACTTCCTTTTATATATAAAAAAAAAGAGTCAATGGCCAATGTCGTTTTCTTAAATACAACGAGTATATAAAATTGCATCAGTAATCAAATCATAGCTAAATTATTGCAAGAATCTTCCAACATTTATTAAATAAAATACATAAAGTAATAATAAGTTGCATCAGTTTTAATCAAGTACATTTTTTTTTTATAAAAGAACAAGATTGTATATGTACAAGTAAAACTTTCCAATTTGAGGTGAAAAAGTCATTCTCTTCATTTCAAACAATATCATTTATGAATTATGATAGATCAAGTGTAGCTGTGTAAATATAAGAAAAAAAAAAACTTATGATCCGTAATTTTCAAAATTTAACGTTAATATTTTGTTTTTGGGACTTCTTTCGTAGATAACCAAAAACAAAGCCAAAATTAGCACACAAAAAAACACTGTAGCAGTTTCATATATATTATATTGCATGTATTTTTAAAAAATATATTGCGTGTATTTTTAAAAAAGAAAATTATGTAAATTAGCATGTCATCAGATAAAATAGCACAATATATTTTAAAAAAAAAAATCTATATTATTTTTAAAAATATGCGCGATACTAAATGACCATATTTACAATAAATACCATTTGCCAATTTTATAAATAAAAGAAAATCAAAATATCCAGGCGAACGGTTTCGTCCAATCGGCAAGAACTCATTTTGTGGAAATTGTCAAAAGTAACAACAGAAAATTAAGAAATTAGGTGATGAAAAACGTCACTGTTGTATGTATACTGTTTGAAACAATTTGTCTCTTATACCCTCTATTAAATCATGATTTACAATATGAGACTATTGCATCTGAGTTTAGTTCTTTTTTTTTTTTTTTTCTCTCCGGCCAATATTATTTCTCTCCCACATGATTTATAACATGTGATTGTTGCATCTGAGTTTAGGCATCTGAGTTTAGTTCTTTTTTTTTTCATCTCTTCGGCCAATAACATCCTCTCTCCGGCGTCAATTAACATTGTCCTGAGGGGCGAATTCAGAAATGATATTCACTGGGGGCACATTCTAAAGAAATAAGAACATAATTTCAAATTTAAATGAATATATTATAAATGTTAGCTTAAAAATACACTAAGTTTTTTAAAAAAGCTGGGTGCACGTGCACCCTTTGTAACCACTATACATTCGCCCCTCGTCCTCAAACGAGAACGGAGATATGAAATTCTCCAATTCCGAAAAAGCTTCAAGCCTCAAATCGCTTTTAAAATCGACGAAACAACTAATTCGCCGAGCAACGATGAGAATCAGAGAGACATCAACGACGAAGAAGAAACACCGACGTCGCCAAAATTCTTTAACGAGTTCGAATTCATAGTCATAGAGATTCGATATGTCGAGTTTATTCGAGAGCAAGAAGAAGTTGAGGTCTACGTTCACAACACGATGCTCTGCTTCGGAGATAATGGCGAAAATGAAGAGATCAGAAAGGAGTTGAACATGTAGGTGAAGAAGACGAAGGATTTGAAGGTAAATAACAAAACAGTTAATACACTACAAAAAAAAGTAGTTTTACATCATTTATTTTATTTATTTGCATTAGTTATAAATGGTGTAAATAAATTTTACATCACTTAAATAAGTGACTCTGAAAGTGGTGATGTAAATAATTTGCATCGGTTTATTAATAATCGATGTTAATTACCGTAATATTTACATCGATTGTTATAATCGATGTACATATGTGTCAATTGCAAAAAAATGATATTAAAGTTTACATCAATTTATCTAAGTGATATTAGTATTAGTCTCGATTAAAATAATTGATTTTAATTATTTATATCACTTATTAAGATCGATGTAAAGTTAGTGTCAATTATCTGAAGTGATTTTAATAATCGTATAATTTATAACTACCGATTTTAAATATTATTATCATTTGTACATAACTGTTGTAAAATTAGTGTCAATTATCAGAAGTGATAATAATTGTATCATTTACGATTACCGATATA
>OVAY01000248.1:0-73125 GCA_900406395.1 Kernera saxatilis | reverse complement strand
TTTTTTTTTTTTTTTTGGGTCAAAATCAAATTGAACTTCTACTTTTGTTTTTAAACGGGGTTTCTAACCGAAACCAACTGATTAATATTGGTTTTATCGCAAATGTGAAATGTGTGAGGGATTTGCAATTGACAATAAATATACGATTAAAATGGAATGTTGCACATGAAGGCTTTCAATTTGTTGGACTTTCTCTTTCAACGAGACGACGATGAACACAGATTAAGCAACCTGTTTCGTAATTGCTTCACAGCTCAACCCTATTCTAGAAGACTATAACTTCTCTCTGTTTCAGATATTATAAAAATTGAAAGAAAAAGAGAACAAAAACTTGGAGACAATTTGATGCTCTGCTTGTAGATTGCTGTTGTAACGCTTGTTACATGATGATATTCTCTGCGATCGTATAGTTTGAGATTTAAATGATTACAACACACTATTTATGTATAGCATATTAATTATATGAATTCCATGCATCCCGGAGAAAATTAAAAATTTCCGAAATTTTTTGGAACATTTTCTGTGAATGTGTGGATTGAGATGAAGCCGCAAAAGGTTACATCAATAGTTTACCTTCCAAAACAATAAATTACACACATAGCATACTAATCAGAAAAAACAAGAAATTATTATTCTGAATGGACGACAAAATAAATTTAAACACTACGTCATGATTCATTTACAACATTTATATAAAATAAATATTAATAATCTCATTTATTAGTCCATTAATGTTTTAACTCAAATCATCAAGCACATTTTCTGCTATATGTTTCTTTTCTAAAGTTTTCTTCCTTCCCGTGTAATGTAAAAGATCGGACAGTTACTTTGGGTAGTTAAAACATCATCCTCCTCACGGAAATGTATACTGTATATATATGTATAATATACGTACATGCAGAGGATGTATAACTTCTATGTGATGTAATGAAATGTAATTTGCAATGCAAGCACCTTTTTTTCTTTATCTCTTTCTCACCACCTAAATTAAAGAACAATCAAAAGAAAAATATTAATTAAGAGAGAGACTTGAAAATTTCATCACCTACCACTTGATAACTCCATCTCTTCTTCCTTCTCCTATTTCCTTCCACCAGAATTCACTGCCAACGTTTTAAAGTTTTCTCCTTTTTCTTTTATTTATTTTTAAATTTTCTTGATTTCTTGTTCTTCTTCTTCACATAAAAGTTCAACATTGTTACCAAAAAAAAAAAAAAAANAAAATTTTTACAAAAAAAAAAAAAAAAAAACTCTGTTTCCCCAATATTGTCTTTTTTTTCTTTGAAGAGCTTCTCTTATCAAGTTTCATTCTTAGAGGTAATAATCATTAAATTCTCATCTTACTTGGTACTTGTTCTGTCTCATTGTTATCATCATTGCTTGTCTTATGCATCTTCTAATTGGATAGTGAATATGTAACGATTGCTGCATTCTGTTATACTCTTGCCTTCTTGGGTTTTTAGCTCCTTAGTGGTCCTTTATGCTTATATTGGACCACTAAATCAACTTGGAGTCTCTTCATCATCAATCCTACAGCATTTTTCATGTAGTTCCTTTCTAAAATTTATTTCTTTACCTTTCTCTGGTCTTATTGTATCTAGTTTACTCTCTTTAACTTTGATGATCTTGAATCTAGCAGATTAGGAAGGAGCAATGTTTGGACTTAGGATCTGGCAAGCAACCATTATCGCCATTGCGCTGTTCATCATAGCCATACTCTCTGTTCTTTCATTTTTTCTCATTTGGAAAAAGAAATCAAGAAGATCCAAAACCTTAAGTCTTCCCATCATCCAAACCCCTGCGGTATCCAAAGAGATCAAGGAAGTCAGAATTGAGCATGTCTCAAACTTTGATCCTCAAGATAACAACAGCAATGAATCTGACAAATTCTTGCTTCAATTGGATACGGAAAAGAAGAGAAAGAACGGTGTAAGTAGTAGCCGATCTGGCTCAGGGGAAGAAGGTTCTTTATGTGTTGCAAACATGTCTTCATCATCATTGTATGAGATGGCAACACCATCCCCGTCACCTCTTTCCGGTTTACCTGAGTCACACCTTGGATGGGGTCATTGGTTTACTCTGAGAGATCTTGAAATAGCAACTAACAGATTCTCAAAGGAAAATGTGATTGGTGAAGGAGGATATGGAGTTGTATACAGAGGAGAGTTGACCAATGGGACTCATGTCGCGGTGAAAAAGATCCTGAACCACTTGTGAGTAATGGTTTCAGAGAAAGGTTCTCTCATTTGATTTGTTGATTATTCTGAATTTTGCTTGTTGCTGATTTTGTAGGGGACAGGCTGAGAAAGAGTTTAGAGTCGAGGTTGATGCTATCGGTCATGTGCGTCACAAGAACTTGGTACGTCTTCTAGGATACTGCATAGAAGGCACTCACAGGTATAAAGATTGAATCTTTTGTCTTATTTTGAGAGAAAAAAATGACCACAGTTTGTGAGTTTTTGCTGTTAGGATATTGGTTTACGAGTATATGAACAATGGGAACCTCGAAGAATGGCTTCACGGAGCAATGAGACAGCACGGATATCTGACTTGGGAGGCTAGAATGAAAGTTCTCATCTGCACATCCAAGGCGTAACTAAGCACATGCAACATTCCTTCTTTATTTTTAAATGTTTTAAGGTTTCACATTTGTTCTGCTAAAAGTAATGGGTTTTTTTTCCTGTGCAGTCTTGCGTATCTACATGAGGCAATCGAGCCAAAAGTAGTACACAGAGACATAAAGTCGAGCAATATATTGATCGATGATAGATTCAACGCAAAGGTTTCTGATTTTGGCCTTGCCAAGTTGCTTGGAGATGGGAAAAGCCATGTGACAACTCGAGTGATGGGAACATTTGGGTAATTGAGAAACTTTTTTTCGGAAAATAAGAAGCAAATTTAAGCAAAAGGAATTGCTAAGCCATGGTTTTTGTTTGAGTATTGCAGGTATGTTGCTCCCGAATATGCGAATACCGGACTGTTGAATGAAAAGAGTGATGTGTACAGCTTTGGTGTTTTGGTCTTAGAAGCAATAACAGGAAGAGATCCTGTGGATTATGCGCGTCCGGCTAATGAGGTAGATATACATAGACTACTGAGAGATGAATGGATTTGACAGTTTGATGAGTTTTGAGACTAATTAACATTCTTTTGCAGGTGAATTTAGTTGAGTGGTTGAAGATGATGGTGGGATCTAAGAGATTGGAAGAAGTAATTGATCCAAACATAGCGGTTAGGCCAGCGACCAGAGCATTGAAACGTGTTCTTCTTACAGCTCTTAGATGCATTGATCCTGATTCTGAAAAGAGGCCTAAAATGAGCCAAGTTGTGCGTATGCTCGAGTCTGAAGAATATCCCATACCAAGAGAGGTTAGTGTACGTTTTCAATGAACAGAAAAGTATGCAGAATTTGTATAAGCATAAGCAAGAATTCAACTTACAGGATAGGAGAAGGCGCAGAGCGCAAGAGGAAAACTCGGATACCGATAGAAGCACACCGGTTTCAAGATCACAGAGCAAGAGACTATAATAATCAGATTATCATTAGGAAACAGAGATCTTGGCTGGTGTGGCTTATTCTCTGTTCGTTGAAAGTTGTTGCTTCTTCTGCATTTTCTTGTTCTTGTTTTTGGGAATCTTTTTGTTTCATTTCTTTCGGTTTTGCATTTGAACGACCAGAAGATAGAGAGGGATATATATACAGAGACACACATGATATATCAGTATATAGATTCGCATGTTTGTATATGGAACTGGATTTGTCTTGAGACTCATATATCAGTATAATAGATTGGTGTGTACAGCGAGTGTTGCTCTAGCACACACAAAAATCAAAGCACCCTTCACTTTTTGAAATCTTATTTGTACACTTCAAAAAAGGATATTTACCGTTTGATAACAATTACACTTGCAACACACCATGATTTGGTTTCCAAATTCACACCCTCACAAAACGAAAAAGTTTCAAAGAGCTTTTCATTTTCTTATGCAGAAAGAGAGATGAAGAACAGGAATCAACACACTCACACACTCCTCCCAACATCCAGCACCAAGTTTGCTTTTTAGACTGGAAAAGAGATCAACGGTTTGGTTGACTATGCGTCAGGCAACATGATGCAGTCAATGGCTCGTTTGCATATTCCTGTCATCGTTGCTTCTGGTCCATATACCTGCAATCATCAATCCGTATGAAGATCAGTATTTGAACTAAACCATTTCTCCTAGATTTAGATTGGAAGTCTTATTCAAGCTGCTGCCAACTTTCGGTAAGTAGTTTGGTTACCTCTAGAGGGACACCGAGTTCCTCTCCCAGAGCTCGCATTCTAGCCAGACCAGTCTGGTAATTTGGACCACCTCTTCTTACGTATATGTGCATCCTTGATGCTTTCAATCTTGTTTCCTGCTCGTGGCACATAAAAAAAAACGGATACAAATCGTCAACATCGATTCAATTCTTAGGCATTCCTCTCATCTTCACCAAAATGCAATAGCAACTGTTCGTTCACTGAAGGTTGTTAAAAAAACGTACCTTTTCCCTAAGGGCGCGGATGATACCGTTGAAAGTAGCTGCCACATCGGTGAAATTGGCAATGCCTCCTCCAATTAGAAGAGCTCGTTTACGCCCATCAGGATCAGCAGTAGCACACTGAGAAAGCCCCAACATTTGAATCTCTAGATTTGTATAGAGAGAAAACAGTGAATGGCAAAACCTAAGTTCTTTTGACACGACTTACATCAATGACAACTCTTGCGTATTGTAACACCTCTTCCTCATTAGGTGCTCCACTATACTCTGCGTAGTTCCCGAGCTCTGATGCATAACCTAAATCTCCAACCTTGTCAAAAGCAGATTAGCACAACAACAATTGATGTGAGAAATTCTTTGGAGTCATGAGATTGCTTAAATGATTAAATCATATAGTCTTATAAGCCACCAACTAACACATTAAGTTAATTGGCTCTGCCCAAACATGCTGATAAACTGCAGTTGCAAAAATTATAACCTATAATCTAAAAAGTGAGTTGATTCCGTGAAAACTAGCTCATTTCAAGGAGCAGGCATTTTATATAAAATCAATGTATTCTTAAGCTCAGGGGTTGCAATTCACCGTATCAGCATAAATGACGCTAGCACCGCCTCCAGCTACCATCGTCCAAATGCGGCCTTTAGGATTCAAAACAGTGAACTTCAAAGAAGCACTTGTCTGCAATAAGTTACACACACATGTATGATCAGTAAAATTACTTCTCTTTTGAGTCATAAAAGCAGTGTTTAAAGAGAAGCCAGCCGCTTATACCTTCTCATCTAAACCATGGATGAAGCTCTCCGTTGGGCTGAGGACCCTTCCAAATGGCAGAGGAAACTCAATGTCTCCCCACCTGAATTGATAGATCTTATCAATCCAATGAGAATTAATTGAAGATCTCTCAACTTGGAACTGAGAAATGTTAGACATACTTGTTGAAATTTTTAAAGGCAGCAGTGTCATCTAATTCTCCCCTCATATCCAGAGGATACGGCTCTCCATCCACTAGCGTAAAAGGATTCATCTCCAGAAAACTGAAATCCAAATCTTCAAAAGAAAACACAAACAGATAATTAATCAACTAATAATGTCCTCGGAGATCTTGGTATTTGCACAAATGCTTGAAAACCAAGAAGTGGCCTAATCTCTTATATCCATACCTTGAAATACACCAAACACGCCCATTATGAAGTCGCCTATTTTACCGCGAACCTGACATGTATAGAAACATTAGCTAGAGAAGGCTTAGCATATCTCTTTGACAAAGACTATAGTACGGCGCAGCCTATATTCAGCTTAACAGAGCTTTGAATATGTATAGGAATGAAAGTAGAACACGACACAAAAACCGGAGATTGTGGGCACATCAAAACCGTACATCTAAGCTTTTGTAAGACAGATTAAAACTCCAGTTTTGCACGGAGTCACTGGCTTCCATAGATAAAGCAAACAGAAACTTACCTCAAGAGGAAGTGTTGCTATCAATGGAGCACATACTTCTAAAGTCATTGACTTTTCCGCAGGTAGAAATATAGTCTTCACCTGTTGATACCAGAAAACCGAGTTCTCCAGGTGAATTTTTTATAATTATTGGGAGAAAACAATAGAACAGAGTCCAAGGAGAGAATACAGAAAAACAAGAAAGAACCAAAAACAAAAAAAAGGTAGTTACTTTGTCCCAGTTCTCTTCTATTTCAATGCCGCCACATTCAGAGAAGCTTACAGTGCAGCCAAGCCTATCAGATACTATAGAAAGGTAGTATTCTTGATCATGAGGCACAAAGGGCTCCACAATGAATGTAGTGATAGGGGCTTTACAGCCACCCATCTCCACCTGCGACACATAAAAATGCAAAAAGAAACATCAATAATACATTAAAATAAACCTGCAGTTCTATTACTCAGCCTGGGATGAGTTACCTCAGTACCGAGGCGGACTTTGACAAACTCTGCAACTTCAGCAAGATCCAGCTTTAGAGCTACCAAACCACTTTTCCCGCGTTTTCCAAACAGCATATCAGGCTTCACAACTAGCTTTGTGGAAGATAGCCATGACTCCTGGTTGGTCAACTCAGTGAAATCCGTAGATTGTGTCACCTAAAGTAGACACAGTAAACGAATTACCCATCTGTATCAGAGAAAACAACCAGTTCTAACTTCAATGTTCTCGTTCATTTTACTAGTGATCATCCATAGCCATATCCCCAAATCATCAGTAGAAGAGCATCTTTGATCTTTCCCAAGATTCTCACTATCAGTAGCACTTTTACTCCTGATCAGTCTCAATCACAAACAGACAAAACACAATTCATTTTAAGAGTTCCTACACTAATGTTACTGCCAAATCATTTCCATTGAAAAATTTGCAATAAAATTTTAAGCAGATTCGATGAGAATAAAGCTAGAATTCGTGATGGTGACCTGAGCAGAGCGAATTTGCAGGTCAATGTTAGCGAGACGCTTCAAGTGTTCCTTGAGAAGTCTCTTGGAGTCATACTCTCTGATCTTCTTCCTCGCCATCGAATTACAATCCCGAACCCGTAAACCTACGAAAAAGGGTAACCCAGAATCTGAAAAAGAGACAGTAAGAAAAAAAAGAGCAGTGATCGTCCTCAGCAGCTAAATCAAAGAAGCATTTCTCGCAGAAAAAGGTGAGAACTTTCGAGAAGATAAGATCGAAGAAGTTGAGTAAAAGGTGATCTCACCAACAGCAACACCAAGAGAGATAAACGCAGACGCCGACTCGGAAACCAGAAGAGACGTTGACGTTTTGGCTCAAAAGTCAACCTACCCACCCCCGCCTAAACCACTTTCTTGAATAACCAACCGGTACAATTTTGGTTTAGCCGAACCCCACGTCTTTATGCGTAGACCAGCAACCCAAAAAACCAAATGGATATGGAACTCTTCCTTTTTCCGTAAATGGTGAAATTTTAGAGAAACGTTTGATTACCATTTTTAGGCCCTTAATTAACTCATGTCATAAAAAAAAAATTAATAATTCAATTTGAGTAAAATGCGAATAATTAATCAGCAGCGGCCAGAACCAGAGAAGTTAAATTTGCACTCGTCTTCCACTAGAAGCAGTTTCTTTTTTTTTTTGGTCAAACTCACTAGAAGCAGTTTCTAAGATTTTAACATGTTAGCTATAAACCAAGAGGGAAGAGTAAAGACGAGAGAGAGAGAAATCTCTATATCTCTATATCCCAGCTACTATGTCTCTCTCCAATTTCTTGCTTCCATTCTCTTCTCAATCAGTGACGGCTCCTTCGGCCTCCGCCTGCTCTTGCCATCTCGCCGCCTCTTTTTCTAGTTTTCCGGTAAGCACATGTTTTCGCTGTACCTTCTTCAGATTTCTTGCATGCATTCGTTTTGTCGAAAGATCATTTGAGAGATTAGTTTGAGATAAGAAAATACTTATTTTCCTTGGTTTATGCTAAATTTTCTGACATCTCACCAGGGATCTCAAATCGTGTTCCATGCCTCTCTATATCTAAGATTAGTATTATTGATTTCAGGAGGAACTTGATCTCTGCTCCAGTTGTTTGAAATTCGATTTCTCTTTTTGTGTGAGTAGGTTTCGTCGAGAGACTATAGTTTCTCCAGAAATGAAAGTCTTGTTCTCAACGGAGGAGGTTCGAATCTCTGCCGGAGATTCTGTGGGTTGAAACTTTGGATACTTAAGAGCCTGAATCTTAGACAAGGCAGCCACAGAAAACATCAGCCTCTAGACGAGCTTAAAACACGCTCAGAGCACACTTTCCTCAGCGATGAACCAAGTCTAGGTCTAGGAAAAGAGTTATCTACATCTCCTCTTCTTCTGTTGATCCTTTTTTAGCACTTCCTGAGGTAAAATGTGATGCAGGTTTTGCTGAAGAAACTGGAGCTGCTGATTTACGACCAGAAGAGAACATTCTAGGAACTGATTTGAGTAATGGTTCTCGCAAAGTTGGAGATTCACAACCTGTGTCAAAACAATTCTCGGACGGTCTTTCAGATGTTCATAGAGGGGCCTCGCTTTGCATCGCTGTTGTAGGAGCTACTCGTGAGCTAGCAAGAGGGAAGATTTTCCCTGCACTGTTTGCATTGTATTATAGCGGCTACCTTCCTGAGGTATGGTTTTTGTGCTCATGAACAAAGTAATCACCATAAGCAATTGGATAGTTTTTTGGGTTGTCTTCTTTGACTGGTTTTCGTTGCCGCAGGATGTTGGTATATTTGGTTTTTCAAGAAAGAATCTGACTGATGAAGACCTCAGATCCAGCATCGCGTCAACTCTGACTTGTCGTGTTGATCATCAGTATATATATTTCTTGTTCCTACCTTAAATTTGGTTATATTGATATATGCTGTGCTAGCTAAAGAATGATGCTTAATTTTCAGGGAAAATTGTGGGGACAAGATGGATGCATTTCTTAGTAGAACATACTATATCAATGGAGGTTATAATAACAGGGATGGGATGTCCCGACTTGCCGAGAGAATGAAACAGATTGAGGTCCCTAAGAACTTTTTTTTTTTTATCAGTTATTACATTTTGTGCCAGAAGTAGTCCTCTTTCTGTGTTTACAACATTAGGAACAGACAAGCAAGATAGACTAATACATTAGCAGCTTTTCTTCTTCAGGGAGAATCAAAAGCGAATAGGGTCTTTTACCTCTCAGTACCTCAAGAAGCTCTCGTGGATGTGGCATGCACCATTGGAGATAAAGCTCAGGCGCCACGAGGGTGGACTCGTATAATTGTTGAGAAACCTTTTGGTTTTAACTCACATTCGTCTCATCAGTTGACAAAGTCAATTCTCTCCAAGTTTGAAGAGACGCAAATCTACAGGTTCGTCTTTCTAATCTAGTTGCTTTCTGCATGCACAGCTCTCCGAGTTCATCTTTCCTCACAGTTCTGTGCATCGCCATTGCAGGATAGATCACATGTTAGGAAGAAACCTCATTGAAAATCTGACAGTATTAAGGTTTTCAAACCTAGTTTTTGAACCACTATGGAACAGAACATACATACGCAATGTACAGGTATATTCCGTGTGATTTTTTTATGTTTGTGTATAATTCCTCTTCCACATTCTGGTTGTTCACTCTTTCTACAAACGATGTTTCCAGGTTATTGTATCAGAATCAATTGCGCAAACAAAAAAGTAAGTCGCAATAGTTCTATTTTGAGTATTTCTTGCTTGTGAAAGTAAATTGTGTTGTTTCTACATTCTTAGACAACGAAATGACATCAGTAATGTTACTTCCTACTGCTATTTTTCTAAGGTATTCTGATGGATATGGAATAATGCGGGATATAGTTCACAGCCATATACTTCAGACAATCGCATTACTTGCCATGGAACCTCCGATAAGTCTCGATGGTGAAGATATCCGGAATGAAAAGGTCAACCTGCACTAGCAAAGAATAAATCGTCTTATGATATATCTAAGTAGTGTACACTTGTTTTGTCAAATGACCAGTGACAAACCTGCTTCTTCAGATGAAGGTTTTGAGATCAATTCGCAAACTAGACCCGGGTGATGTCATCCTTGGCCAGTATAAATCCAGTTCCAGAGACGAGAATGGCGTGATCTTGAACGGTGTAGACCCTACATATTGCGCTGCAGCCTTGTATATTGACAATGCACGTTGGGATGGTGTACCTTTCCTGGTAAGAGTTGGCACTGGCCTCATTAAACACAGGTAAGAACAAATTATTCCTACTCATGGAAATTTCCAGCTGTATCCATTTGGCATAGCAATTGATTGGTGTGCCTTAATGTTGAAAGAGTGGAGATTCGTGTGCAATTCCGGCATGTTCCAGGAAACTTATACCGAGAAAATATTGGAATCAGCATAGATTTGGGCACGAATGAGCTTATTCTACGTGATGAACCTGATGAGGCTATCCTGGTGAAAATCAACAATAAGGTTCCTGGTTTAGGTCTTCAGCTAGACGCTTCTGAACTTAACCTGCTATATAAAGACAGGCAAATTTTGCTTTTCTCATCTATGTTCCTACACATTTTGATAATCGAACTTTTGCGCCTTATGGTTATTTGCGTTGTTGGGTCAAACCTGTAGGTATAAAACCGAAGTACCAGACTCATATGAACACCTAATTCATGATGTAATTGATGGAGACAATCATCTGTTCATGAGAAGCGATGAGGTTGCAGCAGCATGGAACATTCTGAGTCCAGTCCTTGACGAGATAGACAAGCACCACACAACTCCGGAGTTGTATGAATTTGGTGGACGAGGACCAGTTGGAGCATACTATCTCTGGGCCAAGCACGGCGTCCCATGGGCAGATGACTGAAGGAGAAACATAGACGCAGCAACTAACAGAGCTTTACAAACAAATGAGAATTGATTGTGAATCTGTGCAATTCAGATTGTTCAGTAATGTTGTTGTGAAATGGTTAGTGTAGCTTGAAGCTGAGCTAGTTCCTGTTGCCATATGAGTGCCCCACATGGTGGGGTCCATAATAGTGTTGAAATTTTTCCAAAGCCACTCAAATAATAGAAGAAAGTATGAGATAAGGTGATGTTGTTGGTCTTCCCACTAGAAGCAATAATTATGTCTCCTCCACCAATACCTGCAGAAAATTCTTCCAGTTCTATCATGTGCTGATGATGAAAATGGTGTAGCTAAAGAGAAACATTTTCAAAGAGGAGGAAGAGAGTGTGGTTGAATGGAGAGAGACAGAAAGAAGATGAAAATGGAGAAGGAAGAAGACGAAGAAGAGAAGATGGAGAAGTTGTACACACTGCTTAAAAATGCAAGGGAAATGCGGAAACACGTCATCAGCTCCATGGAGAAGAAGAGACAGGAAGAAGAAAGAGCGAGGGTTCGTAGATTCCCTTCGTTTCAGCCAGAGGATTTCATTATCATGAATGAAGCAGCAGAGGCCAACAACAATGAAAAAGCTGATGCCAGGTCTTCAGCATCCAACGAGTATGGCTCTAAGGAAAAGCAAGACGGATCTGAGACTAACGTTTGTTTAGACTTGAATCTTTCTCTGTAGTAGACGAGAGACAAAGCGCTCTTCAGTTTCTGTACAAGCAACAAAGAATGTTAGTAACTATGTACCAAAGGCAAATGTGCCATTGAATTCTAGTCTTTTGCTTGAAGAGGAAATCTTCACTTCTTATTAATCATACAGAAGGAAGTAAAAAAATCGAGACACCTTATTTTTACAAATTGCCAAGAATCCACTCTTTTTTTTTTTAATAAAAGAACTCTGCATTCTATTATCATTTATTTTCACCAAAAACAGGAGTATTTCTTAGTAAAATCAATAAAAAGCGTCTTCTTCTTAATTTCCAATTTCAGTTCAATTTCCCCTTATTTCTTTGTGTTTCCGCCGTGCAATAATTGCTTACAATTATATTTGCAAATCAGACGAACAAATAAAAAAAAAAGTTTCATGTACTTGGAACAAAACAAACACATAAAAATACAAAAAGACGTATAATTTTAGCCGCCGCAGAAGAAATGAAAGGGAGTTGGTGGCGTCGAGTATTGCATCGACAATACTTTCATGGCTACAATGGCATTAGCCGTCTCGGTGTAATGTATTCCGTCCCAGCTTATAAACCGAGACCCTTCGTCACAGCCGTTAGAGCCACCGTTCCCACACGTTTGGTTCACATTGTAGTTGTAAGGAGGCCCTCCATATCCGCAACACGCCATTAACGGTTTCTCAAAGCCTGCACAAAAACAATTGTGTGTCAACCTAAACCATAACCATGGGATACAATACAAGTATTTGAACTTTTACATCCCCAAAGTAAGAAAATATTTGCGATTTTAAAAGAAATTTAGATTTTATTATATTTTTGCTTCGGTTTGGTTATGGCTACGGTTTGTTGGGATGTGGAAAACATGAACCAAATCGCTTTATTCTCTTTCTGGTTTGGTTTGTGAAACAGTACTTTTTTATACGATTCCGTTTGTTCAGATCAGTTAAACCGGAACGGAAACCCCTAATCACGTTTGATGCAAGACACAAAGATCATGTTTGAATGATATATGATGACATATGCTTAAAAGCTTACCGTAAATGGTGGAGTTTGCGATGAGATCATACTTGATGGCATAAATGTCGACATAGACTATGTTGGCCTCTCTCAGCTCGGTTCTCAGCCCTCGACACATATGATCCAATCCTTCGTTGAACAGTTTTGCAGCTGCGTTATATCTCGCTAGACAACCGTGCTGATCAAAATCTTTGCTCTGAACCATTGAAAGTTTCTGAGGCAGACAACCTAATGGTCCTGTGTTGTGAACCCAAAATTTCCTCCCTCCTTCATTATACAATGCCTGCAACATTTTCAAAAATAAAGTTTTCAATTTCCTCCCTCCTTTAAATACCGGCTTTAAAACAAAAAAGATAAGTGAATAGGGCCTTGTTTGTTTGCGTTTGCATTTATGTTTAGTACTATTCCAAATTAACCCACAAACATTTTAGTGTCTTAAAACATATTTCCTATGTTCATTGTAAACCAACAAATTTTAACGTTTCTGTTAAAATTGAGAATGTTTTGGTTTTCAAAAAATGTGAATGTTTTTGAAAATGTTTGTAGCATGTTTTGAAAATCGAGACCTCTATGTAAAAGTTCTGACCTGTATGGCACTTTTGATCTCTGAAATAATGGCTGGAATCATCTTGACGACCCTGGAGTAAGAAAAGCCTTTAGAAAATGAATCCGCAATATCATTTTGGCCGATATCGATCATGTACAATGCGTTTCTGAATCCGCTCTCGCTTATCATCAAGTCTTTCAGAGGATCTGCAAAACAACACAATGCATTGCATACTACGATGTAAGGGTCCTCTAACGGATACTACATTGATTGAATCAGATAGATATATATATATATATACCTGAAGTAGAAGCAAGCTCGAGTGCTCGGGATTTGAAATGGAGGAACTGCATGAGCTGGATGTTGAGAACGAAAGGAACATATCTGGGAAGAGTGGTAGATCCAACAATGGCGAAATTAGCGCCGTTTTGGAACTTTGACCCAACCAATGAGTCTAAGTATGGGTTCAATAGACTTGTATTCAAACTTTGGCCTGCAAATATTTCAATTTTTTGGAATATTACATTTTTTTTATTTATTAAAGTTGGATATAGAAGTTGCACTATATAAGTTCACCCATCACCGAAATTTAAATTATTAAAACAGTAACTCATCACGCACGGCGGACGGCGCTCTTTGACTCTTTAGTCACGCAATCTCTAACGGGGTGGAGATCACGCGCCGAATCTAGAAAGTGGGACCCATTCTCCCATGACATCTTCCATGTTGCGAATGGGACCCATTTGTCTTTTATTAGATTTCATCATTTCAACGAGTTGTGTCGTTTTGTGGCACCACGCAACGCGATCACCGACATCGATTCTCGTGCCGTTGTTATAGACATATGATATACACCCGTTCCATCGGACGGTGGTTGTGACAAGATCCCACTACTCTATAATCTCAACCGTTGAATAACGATTCAACGCTTCGGGTTTAAAAAACCAAAAAATAGCCAAGAGAAAGAAAGTTGACTAACAGAGGAAATCGATGAGGAGTCGTCCGTCGGATAATCGGCCGGTGGATCGCCGGAAAAACGAGCGGCCGTTAGGGAGACCAATGGCGTAGCCGAGTCCAGCGACGAGCCCACCGGTGTCGGAGTTAGAATCCCCGAAGTTAAAGATCACCGGCGGATATTGGCATCCTCCGGCCACCGCCAAATGATGTCGGAGATTGAGGATCACCGGCAAAAGAATAACGAGGAAAAAGAAATGGGAGTGAAGAGAGAGAGTAGCCATTGGAAGAAGAGACTGATCGATAGAGTGAATTGAAGAGAGCTTTGTAAATATAAGCCTTAGTGTGGGATCAGATCCTTTATTTAATTTAAATCAAAGCCGAAGACATTCTAGGTTGGGGGTTGACAGTGACACATAACTCAGGCTACTTAAGCTTAAACTTAGGCATATCGAGATCATATCCAATTTAATTTCCCACCGTCGGGAAAAATAAATATGTGGGTTCAAGTGTTTTTATTAGAAATATTTTGAATTTCTTTAAAATATAACCATTACAGTAATTTTTTCTTCTTTTTTTTTTCTTTAACTGAAACAATTTACTAATTAAATTCAAATTTTAAATCTTCTTTACTTAAAATTAAATTTATATTTTGCGGTATTTTCATTACTGACTGAAGTTTTTAGTTAAATATAACAAAGAAATCAAACAAAAAAAACAATTTATGTAATTTTCGTGTTTTTAACCAAAACGCCACTTGAAAAAAAAAAAAAACTATAGAGAGAGTATTTATTTAGTCCGATCACATAACAAGTTATGTCAATTTATGCTTACATGCTAGCTCTTATCTGTATCCTCTTTATGTTGATTACCACATTTATATCGATTATGACCGGCTTTAGGGGATGGTGAAAGAGGCATAGGTCCAGGACTAAGTCTAATTTCGAAAAAAAAAACTCTAAAGAAAAAGGATCTTTAAAAAAAGTTGTTTATTAAAAATTTTCAAATTTTTTGTTTGCGTAAGACTAAATAATGTGTTAAGACGGGTTTGATATTGTTGACAAAAAAAAAAAAAGGACGGGTTTGATATCAACTCGTAGCTCATTCAAAAAATTAGCGCACGGGCCACGATGAAGAGTACATGATATGAAACCGATTTGCATTGAGATGCTAATCATTACGTAAATATGCATATGCGTCCATATATATCCAAAACTAACAACGGAAAGTTTCTTTTTTTTTTTACGTAATAACGAAAGGATAAGATCGAAAAAATATAGCCAAGTTTGTCACTCTGGAAGCCAATTAAGAGATACGAAAATCATGTAAAATCATGTGGAATCTCAAAATCCCCTAAAATAAAAGGCATTCTTGCTTAAGGAAAGGCCTTCAAGCACAAGTAAAGGGCCTTTCAGCCCACACCAACGGCCCAAATGTATAAGTTTTTTTTTTTTTTTGGTAACATCCAAATGTATAAGTTTTCATTATAAATTTTAATTTTAAAAATTCAATATATTTTTGAAACATGATTTCAGATTATCCGTTCTAATTAACTATATACTAATTTTGAGTGATATAAATTTCAATCATTTATAGAGGTGTTCCTACCAAAAAGTATGTCCAACTTATTGTGTAGTTTGTGCATAAAAATATATAGTATGCACTTAAAAGTCAACATGTAATAATATTGATAAAAGTTACTCTATTAATTCAATTCTATACCAAAATTTAAAGATGCGTATCTGTACACATCGTTCGAATACTTACCTAGTTATCTTTATACCGCATAAGACGCGTGCCAATATTTTTTTTTTTTTTTTTTTGATAATCCCGTGCCCATTTTCCAATCTCTTCGGAATAAAAATAACATATTGCAATTTATAATACTTTTTTTTGAAAGAAATGTAAGAGTGATCATTTAATGAATATTAATTCAAAGTACTGAAGATGATACTAATTCGATATAGTTAATCAAGCGATAAACCAAACCCTTGATTTCATATTAGAAACGAGTTATAGCAAAGGCAAATTGATTGCTTGAAGCTTGAGAAAGACATTCATGCGTGCTACTTCCATTCATTCACAAGCTCCACCAAACCCATGAAAAAACGGAAATCAAAAAAAGGGATTAAAAAGAGGAAAATTTTAAAAAGTTAATTATTTTTTGAAAAAAACGCCAATTTGGATTATATTAGTAATCAACAAGAAGAAAGTTAAATAAATTGCCATAAATATCAAATGATACATATCACCTATTGTTTCGTGTTCAAATGCCCTAAAGGAGAGCACAAGTGTTACAAGCAAACTTCATTCTCGAACCGTTTCTCACCTTTCTGTTTAAAAACATCTCTCTCTCTCTCTCTATATATATATATATATGTATATACATATTCGGCTATAAATATAAGCTCGAGCCGAAAGAAAGATTGATTTGGGGGAAACTAATAAATGTTATAAAGAACCCACCTCTCTCATTTTTTTACTTGGTTTCTCGAACTATTATTATTGATTAGTAATAGTAGTGAGATAAACATATATAGAGATATATAAATAAACATATAAATTTTGGAAGAAGAATTAAATAAAAAGAAGGATGGTTAGATCGAGAGATTGGTTGCCGTCCTTGGCGATGGTGCTGGTGCAAATCGGCTACGCAGGCATGAACATTACGTCGAAGATGGCTATGGAATCCGGCATGAAGCCTCTCATTCTTGTCGCTTATCGCCAAATCTTTGCCACCGTCGCCACTTTTCCGGTCGCATTTTTTCTCGAACGGTACAGAATCATACTAATATCTATGTATATACATATGATTTGATCAACTAACGATTTTGGACTTGCATGATTATATGATTAACACTATTGCATCGATGAAATGTTGAATTTGTGCTGTTTCTTGAATAACATTGTCATAAAATTGTTTAGTTCTACTACTTTATTATTTATTTTCAAATTAATTAAGGTTTTCTTATATGTTTCTTGAGTCTAAGTTTTAGATCAGCGATAGATACAAAACTTTGATTGTCAATTTGAATAGCTAAACTTTTCTTTTTAGTATTGTTCTTGGGTGAATTTAATATCTGAAAATGTATTTTCAAGTTCGTCTTGCGTCTAACTGAGAAAGTACAAAACGATGACATCATTCATCAATATAAAACGTCAAAAGGGTAAGTGTGTAACTAACTTACTATCTAGTAACAAAAGGGAATAAGGAAACCATTTCATTTACTAGATGGCTTTGTGACTGTGTTGTAGAACGATTTTACCTCTTCAACTTTTCTGACATCAACTAAATTAATTACTTTATTTCCAAAGCCTCACAAAAGAAAGCTTTTAATTAATTAACATAGAAGTATCGCTTAATTATATTCTGACCAAGAAAAAAGTATACATTTAAGTTTTTTTTTTGTGGTCAAGATTTTTTTATACTCTTTTTTTTTTTGACAACAGTCAAGATGTTTTTTATACATTTATGTTAATAACTTAATTTATATTATCGTTAGTTTTAATTTTCAACATTTAAATTTTTGGCAACTAATTAATTAAAATTCGGAGGACTAAAATTAAAATGAGTAAAATAATAACTAAGAAGAGGAGATTAGCACGGCAATTTACATTCGCATATTATGGTAAGCTGTAGATTTCTTGATGACTAATTATTACGGAAATTGCTGAAGAAGAAAAAAAGTGGTAAAGCACCACCCATTTTCCGATTAATTACTTTTTGAATTGGAAAAATCATTTTTGACACTAGCATTTTTTTGTTTTGGTTATCTGACATTAGTATTTACCCTAATTCTCTCCGGTCATCTAGTATACCGTCAATCACCATGGACGTTTGTCGAAACATAAGTAATTATATCATTAATTCCGGTTTTCGAGAGACGAAAATGGGAAATGTGACGCAATCTCACACAATCCACGCGTCACGTTTCATTCTTAAACGGAAAACACAAACAGACAAACAAAATATGATGCCAGGAGAGTTAAGTGTCGGCAGATGCCACCTGAAACTGTCAGGACACGTGCTTTTACGACGACATTTTTCGTCTTACTCCACTCACTTCATATTTTGCATATTATTCCATCTGTAGTTTTAGAATTGAGAAGTGAGTTTGATTTTTTTTCTTCGGTCTTTTTGTTGATTTTAACTTCTTTTTTTTAACTATGAAGGGGAAAAAGATTCCTATTGAAACATGTATTTGTGATTAAAAATGAATTATTATTTTTTTATATTTTATTCAGTTGTTAATTACTTAAACAAATTTCTCTCTTTTTTGTTGGGATCTCGCAATTGGATTAGTTCAACCGGGTGGGTTTCGGGAATAAAAACACTGTTTTTCATTATCAGATTCGATGTTAAATGAATTAGTTGATTAATGATTAGTGACTAACACACACAAATTTCATATATGGTTTCTTTCTTGTGCAGGAAGACAAGACCTAAGATCACACTAAGGGTTCTTGTCCAAGTTTTCTTCTGCTCCATCACTGGGTATACATATATACGCTTTGTACCTACTAATTGCAATCTCATTTTTTTTTTGTATATTGATGCTTATTTTAATCAAGCCTATCTTTATGAGTTCTTACCAGAACAAACATTGTTTTTTAAAAAAAATTGTGTTATATAAAGCGATTTATTTTGATTTTTCTTTGCAGTGCTTCCGGAAACCAAGTGCTATACTTCATAGGACTTCAGAATTCATCTCCGACCATTGCTTGTGCCTTAACTAATCTCTTACCGGCGGTCACTTTCCTTCTTGCCGCAATCTTCAGGTTCTATATTCCTATATGAAATTACTCTTAATAAAGTTTCATTAAACTAAGCTCCTTTGTAATAACTGTTTAACTACACAAAACAAAATTTTCAGACAAGAAGCCGTAGGGATCAAAAAGGCATCAGGACAAGCCAAAGTGATAGGGACACTAGTATGTGTGGCCGGAGCCATGGTTCTCTCCTTCTACCATGGTCACACCATTGGCATTGGAGAGTCCAAGATCCATTGGGCCTATGCTCAAAACGTCACGAGCCACGGTTCCGATTCTACCGGTTCTAACTTCTTCTTAGGACCTTTCATGATCATAGCTGCTGCCGTTTCTTGGTCCTTTTGGTTCATTATTCAGGTAACTTTTACAATAAGTATATGCTTATATCAGTTTTTATCCGGAAAACCAATTTGAACACAACCGAAATATAGATCGGAATATCAAACTAACTTCTAATAAGTATTGCAAACTACTTCTTTTTTTTTTTTTATAAATCACGAGATTTAGATTTTATATATCTGAAAAATAAAAACTGAATTGAACCGTAATGGAAAGATCCGAACCAAAATTCAACTTCCATAAAATATTTCAACGATACATTTGAAAAAATCGAAACGATAACAGCCGAGGCAAAATGATTCAGGTATAATTTTGATTACTATTATTTTAAAACCGAACCAAAAACTGAAAAAATTCGAACCAAAACCTACACTGAACGCTTTTATGTTGGTTTTATAAAGTTAAAATAGTTTAGTCAAAATTCAAACTATTATTTACCATAATGTATACAGAATTTTATGGTTTGTTAATGTTAAAAAAAAATATTTTGGTTACAGACGAAAATGAGTGAAACATTTGCAGCACCATACACGAGCACAGTTCTAATGTGTTTGATGGGAGGTATTCAATGTGGAACCATCGCTTTGATCTCCGATCACAAACTCTCTGATTGGTCTCTCGCCTCTCCTCTCCGCCTCATATCCGCCCTTTACGCCGTAAGTTCATTTACATATACTATGATTAGATAACAATATAAATCTAATTTATACACATGTGATATTTAATTCAAACGCGGATACAGGGAGTGGTGGCGTCTGCGTTAGCGTTCTGCTTAATGTCATGGGCGATACAGATGAAAGGTCCTCTCTACGTCTCTGTTTTCAGCCCTTTAGTGCTAGTAATCGTCGCCGTTTTCAGCTGGACTTTTCTTGACGAGAAACTTTACACCGGCACGTACGTTTCTATATCTCTGTCTCTATAAAATTGTATAAAACGGGATGATGATGATGGATTAGATGATATATGTATAATAGGTTTATGGGATCAGCACTTGTGGTTATTGGGCTCTATGGCGTTCTGTGGGGGAAAGACAGAGAAATCAATGAGAAGGTTAACGAAGAAGAGAACCAAAAGAAGGTGAAACAACAACACATGGTCAAAAGAGGTATTAATGAAGATATTGAATCGAGATTGCCGGCCGGAGGAGGAGCAGCAGGTAGTGGCAATGGTGCCACGAGACCTACATCGCCTTAAAACGTTGATGCTTCTTCATCATTTAAGTATGAGCTATGACCCTTTGAGGATTTCTTCCTGTCTAAGTTACTGCAACTAAATTGGCTATCCATTTTCCGACTGTATCTCATTTTGAGGCCAATGATGGAGTACTAAATCGTGTGTTATGCGAGTGTTCGTCCCGTGGACACTACAAATATCACTTATGATCTCTATATTTTCTCTTCATGCGTTACCATTATCAATTTCTTTTGTCTAAGAACCTATTTGCTTTATCCTCAGAAACAAGATAAAAGCAAATAGCCAAATAGGTTCCGTTTCATTATCGTTGGATTAATGTGGATGGTTTTTTGTTTCTTTGGTTCCACATGGGCCTTTGACCACATGAATCTCACAAGAGATTTTTTGGCAGTATATTTAAGATATTTGACCAGTTGATTTAGCGATAAGATCAAATAAAAGGGAAATAAAAAGAACAATATCTTATAACAAAATTGCAAAATAAGGTAAAACACTTATGGAAAAAGCTATATATTATATCCCAAGTAATTTATCTTTATCAAATTCAATTCAACCTGAGTGTCACCAGCATGAATGATGAACATATATGCCAATACAGAATTGCAACTAAGAAGCTTCTGAACCCATTATTAGTTAGAATATTATAATCAAGTCTCAACAATCAGATGATTATACAGCAGCCATATGACCAACAATCTTTTCCATGGCCATTAAGACCATGGTCTCTCTGTTTTTCTCAATAATCGGATTGATCTTAAAACCGGGCACATTAAAATCTGTCTTGCAGATACCAACACCCGTAGAAACTTTGTCTCCGAGCTTGGGGATCTTACTGTAGAGTCCTTGATTAAAGAAAGACACAGCATTTGTGAACGCATTGTTCACAACGGCGTAAGCTTCGGCGCACATTTGCAGATCAGGCCTCTCGTCTCCAGCATTTCTAAGGAGTGTGCTGATGAAGAAATACGTGTTGGCCGAGAATCTCTTAGCTTCTTGCACCGTCACGTTCATGAGATCTTTGTCGCCTGGGGAAGAAGTAACCAGGTTCTTGACGAAGACCCCACTGCAGAATTTGGTGTCTATTGTCTGTTTGCAGATTCCGTTGACTTTTTGTTGAGATTTCTCATCGAGCAGAGCTTCTGCAATGGAGAAAGCGAGTATAATCGCCGAAAATGACAACAGAATGCGATACGTTTTCATGCTTTGTTTTTCTTTTTGTAAGTTGTGAGTGAGTGGTGATTTGATAATGAGTTCGGATATCTTTATTGTTGAAAATTAGGCGTATATATGAATGACTCAGTCAATAGTCAAAAGTTTTTTTGCTGTGGGTCTATTATTTTAGCTAAGTTACCAAAGTTATATATGACCATTTTGTGAATTAATATCTTGGTATATATGAATTGCTACTTTATCTCAATTAAAAAAAAATTGGCTTTTATCACATTCCTAACTTTTTATGCGTTTTGTCACTATTTCAAAAGTGATTGTATGCTTTGTCATTTTTAGTGCAAAATGACATCAATGCCCTTCTATCAATATGTACGCACACGCTACTAGCCTACTACTGTCGAAATCAAGCCGGTTTTGGCCCAGCGCTGGGTCCATGGTGATTTTTGAAAAGAATTCTATATTTTAGTATCTAATTTTTATTTGTGGGGTCCAAATTTTGGAAAACAAAATAATATGTAAAAACAAAAAATTATTTATACTGGGCCAATATATATGTGAGCCGAGCTTGGTACTAGAAATACATAAACTTGGTCAGAACTCAGAACTAAAGTCAATTACGTTCATTTTGATGTATGGTAAACAAATAAATTACTTCGTGTATATGACAGAAGCAGAGAAAAGAGAAGAAGAAGTTCTGAGACATGTGATCATTTCTCTGAATCATTCTACATCCATATAGCAATTTACAGCATAAGCTCCCTAATTTGCACCCTAAACAGGCTAAATTATTTGCAGAATCGTGATAACATAAATACATATCAAAACCGAGTTAATGTGAAATATTTGATTTTGTAAATCACTTACTTTGAAATCGGATCGGTTGAACCAAAGTGATTGTGGTTAACCGATTCTCAACAGTAGATGAACATATTACATATATGTCAGATTAATATATCGTGTAAACTGAAATTTAAACTATGATCAAACTTACGTACGCACATTTAATAAATGACGTCATTTCGCATAAAAGTGACAAAAGTGCAATTTGCACACAAAGTACTAGATTTTACTATTAAAACAATATCGACTTTTTCGTAGTTGTCTTATTTGTTTTCATTTAGAACCAAAAGATTTAATGTTTTAAGTGCGGTTTAAAAAAGCAACAAAACTTATAAACTGCTTTAAAATTTGATTACAATCTATGGTGTAGTCAGGTGTTGTTAGTTGAGGTATATTTTTTATTTTGTTTTATTTTAATTTCAAAAATCTAAAAAATATTCCTAATAAATATTATCAAATCATAAATTTTTATTCAAAAAATAAAAAAAAATTTGGTCACTAAAAAATTAATAAAAAATTAAAATCATTATACCCACACCATATTTATAATAGTTACTATTCAAATATATAAAAGTTAAATGCCGCATGTCAAGATTTTAAAGCTAACAATGTCGGGAAAAACTAAATGAATAACTCATCAAATTGAATAGCATTTGTCTGGCTACTTAAATGCTTGCAGGTCTCAATCAATTACAAATGTATAGGAATTTTTTTTAACCTAATAGAAGAGATTTTGTTTGACTGCTTAAATGTTTGCAGAAACAAAAATGAAGAAAAAAAATGAAAAAAAAAATGAAAAACAAAAAACAAAAATGAAAAAAGAAATGAAAAAAGATAATGAAAAAAAAAGGAAAAAAAATGAAAAAGAAAAGAAAAAAGTTTACATGGCATCCTGTTTAACTTACGTTCATTAAGCTTTAACTGAATCCAAAAGTGAGATTTAGTCTAAGATAAATGAATAAAAAAGTCATTATATTGAGAGACATATTTTTAGGAATCATGCAGTAAAAAGTAAAAATGTGAAATAATACACATGCTATAGTATAAAAATCATTATACTCATTGGTAAATAGTTTTGAGATGAAAACTCATAAATATTTTGAATTCCTAATTTTTGGAACGATTATTAAACAAATAAATTAATTTTTTTGCTACGGTTCTTTTGTTGTATTTATATTTTATTGTTCATAAACTTCATTTGTTACAAACCGCTGATAAATGTTTTACTTAATTATTGGAAAAAATCAAGCTGGGCAACAACTTCTGAGCTAAGCAACGAAGCCTTTCCGTTAATGACCATATATCCTGAAACAGCAGACATGGTGATCAACATTTTCATCATTTTGTTCTTCTCAATCAGAGATTCTCCTTGTAAGGAGGAATCAGAAAATCGGTCCTACATTTTTTCAAGATCTTGGTTGTGGACAAAATGTCTATAATCATACGTTCATACTCTCTCTGACGAAATTCACAACGTATTTTTAGGAAAATATTGCTCTCTCTATTGTAAACCGCAAGACAAGTCTCGAGACCAACCGTCTCCTCAGGGCCAGGCCGTTCACGGAGGATGTCACCGATGAAAATATAAGTATCACTGGCGCGTTCAGTAGCGATGAGGATTATGAGTTCGGTGAGGTCTTTAAGATTAGCCGTTGGTGTCTTCATGTTTTTGTGGATGATTTTATTGCAAAGTTCATAATCTTCGCTTTCTATGCAGATCCTATTGATCAGTTCTTGTGTCGGTCCATCGGGTTCGACTGCTTCAATTTGAGGGATAAAAATGCAGAGAGCAAGAGCGGTCATGAGAAAAACGCAGTGCGGGAATTCCATATTTTTGTATCTTCAACTTCTTGGGGGAGATTAATTGTGTTGCATAGATTCTGAAATGAAAACATGTATAAATACTTGTGTAAGCTTACCAATTTATGTCTTACTTTGTTAATTAGTGCTCCAAAATTACTGAGTCATTTGTGTCGGAAAATGAAGAACTTACCAAATAAAACTATAAACTATAAACTAAATCTAAATAGTATTAGTTTTTAAGATTGTTTATCTATAAATTTTGGATATAATTTAAAGTTTCATTTATTAAGATACTATTTTCTAAATCTAATAGTTATATATATATATATATATATATATCTTTGTTTTATATATAGCATTGATAAAAAAAATGGTTTAAGAAAACTAGAAGATGATGTGAAACTTGGATCCTATTTTAATTTGTAACAATTATCCATAGTTTATCTTGGATGATAACTGAATTGTATATATTTAGAAAAAAAACATATATATGATGATGATGCTTTTCTTCTAAAATAAAATTAAATTTTGATATAGTTTCGGAAAAAACTAATTGAAAGAAGTGATGTGGAAACATGTTATTGTATACTAATTTGTAACATTCTTTCTAATGACTTATCTTTTAGTATATGATGGTGATGGTGATGATGATGATGATTTTTAAGAAAAAAAAAAGTAAATAAAATTTGACACGATTTTGCAAACAATCAATTGCAAAAAGTGATTTGGAAACATGTTATTGGATATTAATTTGTAATATTCTTTCTCATGGCTTCTTCTCCTTTAATTAGTATATATGATGATAGCAAGATTTAGTTTTAATACCTTAAACTAATAAAGAACAAATGTATTATGTTTGAAATCCTTGTATCATCTGCGGTTTGGTCCGTACATGTCTTAATATTTACATTTGCTCCGATCAAGAACCCTGATCACCAAGGAATCCTGAGGGTTTGGTGACTTTTGAAACAATATATTATTTAATGTAGATTCAAAGAATACTTAATTTCTGCATGATTAAGTCGAGGGAGTAAGTATTGAGTCTTTCCACCGCAATTTCAATTATCATTTTTTATATGTATAAATGATAAAATATCTTATTTTTTCATAAATTTTTGGATTAATCTGGATTCATTATAGGATTTTCCGGTTACGAAAAAAAAAGAGATGATGCACAATGCGGAAACTGAACACCATACTATACTATCTGAGGAATGTATTTTAGGAAGAAAAGTCCTTAGCAAACTATACATTAAAAAGAGGGATTTGGGGATTAATAACTCCTCTAAATTCAGTACACAAATCACAATATTATATAATAAATTCATAATTGAACATCATTATTTCAGACTTTAAGCAACTAGATATTAACAATAACCTAGCTCAGCCCAGCTCACGTGGTGGTCTAGGCCGCGGATGGAGCTTTGGTACAGTGAAGTACACCATTTTCAGACAAATCTGTAAAGAACTGTGGAAGGGTTTGCTGTTTCCTCTGAACCTCTTCTTGTTGTTGTCCGCAACGCACATTAACGTTCTTGTAATCAAGAGACACGTCGTTGTAAATGTCCCACCATTTCTCTACAAGCATCTTGATGTCTTCTCTCTCCATATTCTCTTCTTGGCCTGTGAACCTGATACGAAACAGAGAAGCAGTTTCAGAACTTTTACCTTTTCCTTTTTACGTTTTAGAAATGAACAAGAAGATAATTTAGATCTTATACCTCCAAGGCTTAGCACCAGCTGCACAGTAATGAACAACCTTGGCTTCGTCGAGCTCTATGTTCTCTGGATGCCTCCAGAGCATGGCCAAGACAATATTATATACTGGTGGAATCGGCTTGTATATATCTTTGAAGTACATGTTCAAGAAATCCTAGAAAAAAAACTTATGCAGCTTAAGGTCGTGCCTGAAGTTTTGGGAGCCTAAGGCGAATGAAAAAAAGAAAATAAATATTTTATACATTTTGAATATACATAGACCCTAAACATTCCTTTAATACATTTATTTGTTTGTAATAAAAAAAATTATCTAACTTAATTTTGGGGCAATTTTAGATTAAGGGTTCAAGACCTCTAGTATAATATTGAGGCAGACCTGTATGTATATGTGTAGATTTTGTTTTACCTGTTCAGCAAAAGGTGTGGGAGGGACAACTTTGAGAGTCTCCAAAAGGTTGTAATAAGTGGGGAGGCTTGGCTCGTAGACGAACATGCCGGCGTTGAAGTACAACGGTGGCTTAGGACCAAGCTCCTGCTCAGGCCACGTCACCTTGTTCGGGCACTGCTGGCAGTAGCCAATCTTGTACTGAGGCGTATGGCTCCATGTCTTCTCGCAGAAACAGTCTTTAACGGCGTAGAAGTTGCCGTCGGGAAGATCGAACAAGTGATCTATGTTCTTAAACACTTGTATGTCTCCGTCTAAGTATACCATCTTGCTGTACTCTACCAACTGCATCCACATAATTATATTATATAGTATTTTTCGTGCATAAATACTTAGGAAAATAAATAGAGCTTGATTTTTAATTAGCCTAAAGACAAGTTGTTTAGAATAACAACGTGACAGTCATATAAAACTGTGTTTAGAGAATAAGTAATTGAAAAATGTTCTTGATCTTCTTCTTTCTTTCCAATTTTACTTTATTTTATTCCAGTAATTGTGAAATTTAGTAGTTTGCTTTTTGGGGTGTCTAAATCCTAGACAGTAGACACTATCATGGTATATACCTTCCAAATACGGAGCTTGGAGTAGTTAAGGACGTAGTAAGCCATAGCGAACTGAGTTTGGTTCGCCGGCGGGAAAACCGGGTCGATCTCCTTCACGAGGCAGCCTTGCTCCAACAGCTGTCTCCGGTGATCCACCGGCACGTCCGGTAACACAGCAACCACTAATGGGTACTTGCTCTTAACTTTCCTTAGCCCTTTAGCCAGACCCACCACTCCTTTCACGTAGTCTCCGTTCCCGGCGAGGAACGTCACATACGCGCGCTTCTTTCCTCCGTAGCTTAACTTGGTGTTGATCTCAGGTGCCATCTTGTCGGAAAAATAAAGAGAGAGTGATAAGCTTTTTCTTTGTGATACTTTGAGTTGATGAGTGATTGTTGGTGAGAAACCAAGGGTGCATGGGGGCTTTTATAGGATTAAGGCCATGATTAAGACTAATTAATTAAATGTTAATTAATCCAGAGATGTAGGATCCAATGGAAGAAGATATTTTCGATCTGACGGCTATAAGCCTGACCGCTTATTTATATCCAACGGCTTCGTGTTAATTTGAAAAAGTGGGACCACTCCGTTAAAAATGATGACATGGCGAAACTCTTGGTTATCTAAAAATGGTGAGGTGGGGTCCACTTACGTACTACCCCATGCGTTAAGCGAGAAAGTGGGCACCACCATAGAAGTATAGTAAGATATCTTGTGATTGGTTGAAGAGTCTCTCTCTCTTTCATACAAGGCGGTGATAATGCCACGTGGCTGAAAACGGAGCCCATGAAGAAGTATTGATTGGTTGTTATACTACAAATGCTATATACTCGTTTGTAGTAATTTTGTCCGACCCATGACCGACCTACTAATATTACGTCGAAATCTTATTTTTTTGTTTCTTAACGTCAATATTCGATATATAAAAAGACCAAAAGGTTTTTTTTTTTTTTTGTCAAAAGGCCAAAATGTTATGTTGCGTCAGTTTATATTTCTATTTTTTTGTTTGACGGCTTCTGGTTTATATAGAGTCTAATCCAAAGATTGGTGATTTTTGTTACTCTTTCGTAATATATTATACCCAACAAATTGTAGTTGTGAAGTTATTGCATCGGCTAATTTTGTTTTTGCAGTAAGATTGCATCAAGTAATTTCCTGCCATCCAAACATTTGGATAATAGTTTATGCAAATGTGTGATAATCTAGTACATAGGTTCAATTGTTAGAGAGACCCGGTGCAATTTAGAAAATTTTGGACCCTCGATTCAATGTAAAATTTATAATATTAATTTTGAGCATTCGACTAGTGTAAATTTTTTAAATTTGGACTCTGGATCCGGTGCAAATGCACCTACGGCACACGATCAGAACCGGCCCTGACTATAGTGCTACCTAATTTCTATAAAAAAAATGTGTTATTTAGGTTTTCTAGTTCGAATCTCATTTAGGAAAGACGTTGATTCGTTCGGGATGAATGATGTGCCGGCCTCTAGCCGAACATGCCCAAAGGATACAGAAACTTCTTCGCTAACAAGTAAAAAAACAGTTGGTGCATAATGCTAAATTTGTCTTAACTCTCTTGCAGTGTTTGTTTCCCCAATTATTCTTAAATTTCAGTTGTAATATTCATCTAACATATTTCTTTTTCTTTTTTGGCGAAAAAAACATCATACGTCCAACATTTTTTACATACAACATTCATTTTAACAAAAAAAACTAGTACCTAGAACATTCTGAGCTTGAACAGAAAAAAAAAAAACTATGGCTCAAATATTGTAGACAGAAACTAAAACTAAACCTAGTTTTTTTGTTGTTGCTAATTTAGTAAGCCAATACAAAGAACAATGCTCTCGAAAATTGATAATACAGAAGAACCATATAATTTATATAACTGAAAAAACCATTAACAAACTAGCTTCTTTTGGAAGAGAAATTATATGTTAGATACAATACATGAACATGTATGTGAGGATGTATATTATTGAGTTTTAGAAATCTAATGTAAAGGTAATGCTGTAACATTTTTTGACGTACCGACATACTGGAAAGGAAAAGACGTACCGACATATATAGGGTAGAAAATTAGATAATATTATAATATGGAGCAACGACTTTAACTAATCCATCTGGTGCTGACAAAAGAAAAAAGGACTAAATTCATTCTGGTAGAATATTTTTGGGATCCACAAGGATTAAGACTTGCAGTGGCCAAAAACACCACGACCCCCACTATTGTAACCTATGGCCCAACAATAAATTTACGTTGAATCGAGAGTTTTCCAGTCATTGTTACCGCATAAAGTGTTAATAGTGACTGTTTTTGTTGCTGTTGGACAATACAATTGCAGGAAAGTAATTCGTCATTATTTCAAAAAATATATTAATTGCAGTTGCACACTGCAGTAACAAAAAAAAATTACTCACAATTCACAAAAAGTTAATCCTGCATGCGTATATTACGTTTGGTGCGTCTTCTTTGAATTTGATGAAAAGTAAAGTTTGTAAACGATATTGGTGAGTTTTGAACTTCTCTGGAAAACGTAATATTTGACAAGTGGGTACTGTTAGATGATTTCTCATCCACATATGGAGAATATAGATTGGGATGTTCCTCTCTAGTTAACCTATGTGTTACATGTCTTGTGTCTGAGTTTGTAACTTCCATGAATGTGTCTTTCTCATGCACGACTCAAATCTCTAGTCTAGTTTCGGACCATGTAAATTGTAATCTTGGTATACATGATTTTCTTGCATGTGTTCAAGTTTGAGTTTTCTTGTTGAATGTTTTCCATTCTTGACTTGTTCTTGATGTCTTCACCTCCACGAGTTTTTGGAAGTTTTACTTTTATTCTTGCATGATAGAAGTCAAATTTATTTTCTCCAGAAATAGCATTTTTTGTTATGCGGCAAATCATTTTCAATTTAACGACACATATTAAAAGCTTTGCGTAAAATATTTTTACAATCCGTTAAATTAAAAATTAAATGCAAAAAGAAGTTGACGACCAAAAAATTGCAAAAGGAAGTTTACGAAACAATTAATATGAAAATATCTAGTTTTATTTGAAAAAAAACAAATAATTACGACAACACATAGATGTAAAAACAAATTAAAACACAAACAAACAAGGCCGAAGAAATGAACCAAAGGATAACTAGTTAATAAATACTCTTGGGCATTCAATTTTGTGGTTCGGTTGGGTTCGCCTCGCTAAAGAGTTTCAAGTATTTTAGGTATAGGAAAAATGGGTCCGAACTTAAAACCGAAATTAATTTTGCTCGGTACTGTTTCAAACTTTCAATTGTTGAAATTTCGGTTCGATTCAGGTTTAGAAAGGGGATACCAATTGAAACCTAAATTAGCAATTTTGGTTTGGTGTTCCGTAAATTCGCTTACTTTCAGTTTGAATAATTTCAGGTGTTTTCATTGAACTAGGCAACAGTTTGTCTCTCCTTTCCTAAGTTCCCAAGTAACCTTCAAGAGTCAGGCCGCCACTTTTTAGAAAAGTCAACAAAAACCGAACCAAAATACACTTGAGATTCTTCTTCAGTGGGAGATCACACAATCATACAAGCCAAGAATGTTTCTAAATATGAGCAGTTCTTAGGATTGAAGAACAAGTTTCTTGCTTAGAATCATGTCGTCAGTGGTGAAATCCGCCTCTTTCCGGAAAGTTCCTCGGCCAAAATCAAGGTTGTATGAGTCAGTGAGTCCCTCCACCAAGTCGAACTCTGGTTTCCATCCCAGGACATGCTTTGCTTTCTCCACCGATGCAAAGAAATGCTGCAATATCATACATAAATAAAATCCCCAACTTTTAAATTGGTTTCTTTGATGTTGCAGCCTGAATCATTTGAATGTTGGAATTTTTACCTGGTCACGGAAAGGGAACGCCTTCTTCTTCCCAAAGTCGAACTCTTTGGGGTTGTAGTGAACAATCTCTGGCTCTGGAAATCCACCAGCCTGAAGGAGTTGAAAACATGAAAAAGTTTACAACACTCGCAACTCAGACTCTATTGACTACCATCACTCAAGCAATGATACAAAAAGATTAGTGTATATGATATCTATGTCAGACCGACCTTTGCGCAAGCTCTTGCTAACCCATCAAAGGTGACGTATTTCTCTCCCGAGATGTTGAATATCTCCCTGCTGGCTTTCTCGTTACCAAGAACGGCGACAAAGGCCGTTGCCAAGTCCTGAGAAATTACAGAATCATTTGATGTTATAGATCAATACTCTACTCTTCAAGTTTGATCAGAAGAATATTAGAGAAAGTAGGTGTGTGACCTTGACGTGACCGAGTTGTGAGATCTGTATCCCAGAATTTGGAACTGGGATTGGGCGACCGGCCTTTAGACGGTGAAAGAACCATTCTTCGACGGGGTTGTAGTTCAGTGGACCGTAGATGTAGACAGGACGTATCGAAGTCCAGTTTACACCTTTTGATTGCAGTAAGCTCTCAGTCTCCAGCTTCCCCTTGTGCCTGCTCTTCGGATCAACTGCATCCACCTGCATCAGTTATGTGCCAAATAAAAATTGCTTAGAAATGGGCTCCTTAACAAACTTCTGAGTGACATCATATGATCAAATCACATATTCATACGGAGAATCCAGAGAAATTACAAGCTCAAATTTTCCACGAATAAGGATAAGAGATATTTTACATACCTCACAGTGTGGCAAGATATCAGATTTCAGATAAACACCAGCTGATGAACAGTAGATATACCTATAACATTGACCGCATATTACAATTTCGAAGGCTGATTCGTGAGAGCTGTCAACCAAACAGACAAGCTATGTAGATGATGTGTATAACTTACTGCTCTAGTTTAGGCAGTGCATCTATTATGGGCTCAACTTCCTCGGCCTCCCTCCCTGAGAAAAAAAAAGTGCCAAATGTCAAAACTTGGTTGTCAGAGGCAAAAGACTCTATATTCTCGAATTCACGGTAACAGCAAAGAGACTTGTTGTTACCGTTGATGTCATAAACAACATCAAAGCCTTCTGCTGAAAGGCTTGACTTCACAAAGTCATAGTCCTTTCTGTCTCCTTTCAAGTGAAGAATCTAGAAAAGACCAACAAAAATCATTTTCATTTCCTCCTGCTCAAATCTTATGTTTTCCTTGGATTAATTACCTTGGAAGAAAAATCAGCAAAGTCTTGGTCAGATTCACCGGGGAGTTGTTTGGCAATAGGAGATTTACCCCTCGTGAACAATGTAACCTGCAAAAGCAACCATTAGCCAATGAGAGAGGGAAACTAAACTTTTAGCTGAAAAGACAGTTTGATCGGTCATGGAAGAGAAATGAAGAACCTGATGTCCCTCTTTGATAAGGAGCCTGGACAAGAACACACCGATGAATCGAGTGCCACCCATTATCAGAATCTTCTTTTCGCTCGATGCTGAAACATAGAGTGCTCCTTTTGGCTGATGAACCTTCCTCTTGTACTGCAAAGTCAAAAATAAAGCCAACCCTGTAAGCAAACCTCATCTCCAAGTTGCAAACTGTAGTTTTTCAATCCTCACTTCAAGAGACATAAATCAAAGCTAAGGCTACTGATAGAATCTGAAGATCTAGCTCCACAGAAAAAAAAAACCATTCTGGACACAAATGAAACTCCTGAGGAACTCAAACCATAACTACACCAAGACTTTCAAAATTATGACAAAGAAGCTCATAAGCTTTACTCAAATACAAAATCAGAGCTGAAAACCAGAACAGTACTAAGACTTTTCAGACACACATTTATTAATCTAGAAACAATGGTCCATTGCTCAAGAAGTCGAACAATGGGTTCTGATCGATTAGGAAACAGACAAGTAAATATATATATTTTAGAAAGGGATTTTGGTTCATCATCAGACACTAGCCATCTGAAAAGTGATCACGATAATCGTCAGAACAAAGAAGAAAAATGACCTGGACTTGTAAATGGAGCTTAGCGCCATTGAAGTCGGAGAGAGAAGATGTAAGGAGAGATAAAGAAGGCTGATGCTGTTGCGAAATCATCATCTTCGCCATGGTTGTTGGTTCACTCTCTGAGCAACTGAAGAGAAGGTCTTATTTGAAGTCTGTGAATGGTTCGTGAGGCCCCATCATCTTGTTCCTTCCGATCATTAAGTCTAGTTTTTTGGATAAGACAATTATCTCAGCCTCTCGCCATTTCATGGTCACATATTTACAGCCATTGTCGTCCTCTTCTTTCATAACTCTCTCTTTTGCCTCCTTGTGGATAGTGGATGATTCTGACAGCAACGTAAGTTTTTGCGGTGAAATCGTAATAACATTTTTTATTGGGCCTAAAGTTTCCGAAGCTCATTGGGCCATAGTCTCTGGGCTAATTAAAAAAAAAATTATCAAAAAGAGAAGAAATCACGTAGCACACACGCGCAAGAGTTTGAAGATCTGGTACAGAAAAATTTCTCGGAAAATTCTGTCTCTCGAAGGGAAGATCGGTATCTTCCGCATCGAAAAGGTGTTTCGTTTCTGCTGATCAGCTACTTTTCGGATTGATCCTTTTAGATACTTCGAAAAATGGATCCTAACCAGGTGATTTTAGCTGTCTCGCTGCTTCCTCTACGCCTCATTTCCTTTTTGATCCTTGTTAATTTCTGAGTTCGATTGCATATCAGACTCTTGATTAACCCCAATTAGTGGTTCGATCTGGACGTTATTGTGTTAGATCTATGTTCTACGTTTTGGTCTCCTAAAATTTCCGGAGAAGGTAGAAGTTGAAAGGTTTGAGCTAAATACACATGCTAGGTTAGAAGGGATTTACCAAAGAGAATATGAGAATCGTTTTAATCCCAAATTCTTGGCCACAATGCGTAGCGAGAATAATCTTCTATGTACCTTTTTCTTAGTAGCGTTATTTTGGTTATAACAGTGGAAATTTCTGCATGAACTCCTAAATCGTTTCCTATCATACTTCAGAATTTCTACAGCTGTGATTGTTCACATAATTCAGGCTTACGAAAACCTTTATTCTTTCAATGCAGCCACCAGTTGAAAACTATGCAAACCCAAAGACATGTCTCTTCCATGTTCTCTTCAAGGTATGAATAGAGTATAAATGTTTACCCGTTTGTATAAGTGTGTCAAAGAAATGGTTAGATAGTGGACAATGGTAACAATTTTGCTTTTGTTTTTGGGCCAGGGTGCTGCGTTGGCGTTTTACATTCTCTCCGCTCTCTTCTTCAACAGCTTTGTCATAATCTTTGTAGTCACTGTTCTTCTTGCTGCCCTTGACTTCTGGGTGGTTAAGAATGTGAGTGGGCGTATACTGGTTGGTCTGAGGTGGTGGAACGAGATCAATGACTTGGGAGAAAGTGTGTGGAAATTCGAGTCTCTTGACCAGGAGGTTAGGCTTTTTTTTAATTCATGTTTCTATTTCATTCAAAAGACTTTGCATCTGCCTCGATACGCCATTTTGTTATTTCCATTTCTGACTTCCTGAATACTCATGTGTTTCGTTTGTTTGTCTATATCAGTCCCTGGCTCGGATGAACAAGAAAGACTCGTGGCTTTTCTGGTGGACGCTTTACCTTGCAGTGAGTACTTCCTATATAATACTACAGTTGCAGCGTTTGCTTATTACTTAATCCGTTTGCAATACTCCTGAAACTTAGTGGAGGATAAGGAATAAGAACAGGCAAGAATGAACATGACCCTAATGGTGAAGCAACTGTTGTGCAATGGTTATACATAAGAATTTGAGAGCAGTCTTTTAATATCCCACATTGACCATATATAGATCGCTGATGCTCACAAACAAGTGAATTCTCTTTCCCCAACAAGCTACCATTTAAATGAGTTTTATCTATGAATTTGTAACAAATGGTTTTCCCACTTCGTGAGTGGGATCGTGCATTTGACATTGGAGTCGGCCATTGTTATTGTGGATGTTAGTATCTCCTATAATCCTACATTGACTAAGTATGCGACTGGTTAATACTTGGTAGTTTATACACCTATAGGCTATAGGCTCAGTTACCTTACAAGCGACCTATAAAGAGTGAGATCTAGCCATGAGATTGTAGCAATGGGTTCGGTATGGATAGTACACAAACACAAGCTTAGCAAACATTACAAACTTGTGAATTAGTTATGCTGTCTTTTTTAGCTATACTCCCAGCTGAATCTTGTTTTCTTTTCCACTCTTCAGGCAGCTGCGTGGTTTATCCTTGGGGTATTTTCGCTGATAAGGTTTCAGGCTGACTATCTGCTTGTTGTTGGTGTTTGCTTGTCTCTCAACGTGGCTAATATCATCGGCTTCACAAAGTGCAAGAAAGGTAAGATCCCTGATTACTTTCCCACTAGTGCCCTGATTTCGTTAAGCATCAGATCAGCTATTCTTAGATTGATGTACAAAGAACATATGCATGTACATATATTAGATCATGTACGTCTAATCGGTATCCACCACTTGTGTTGACAGATGCAAAGAAACAACTTCAGCAGTTTGCGTCGCAAACAATCGCATCACGGTTCCAATCCACGGTACAATCTGCCTTCACACTTGTCTGAAAAGAAGAAAATGGCGTTAAGGTTTAGTGAGAGCAAAGACGGTGTACAAAGAAGATTGCCAAAACGACACCATGTTTTTTTGACTGATTGTTTTCCAATATTTTGTAAGTACTATTGTCTTTCAATGTATTTTACATTTTGGACTCGCCTGTTAACATTTTGCATCTCGTATGGTCATATATGCGTATATTTAACCCAGGAGAATATTCAGAATTTTTTTCACTCTCTGCTTTCCATCTCTCTCTCTCTCTCTCTCTCTTGGAGGGGAGGTGATTGCCTCCTCTAATCGAGTAGTAGATCAAGAGTTCAAGACCTTCCATACAGAAGCAGCGAGTTTCTTCATGAGGTCCCTGATCTTGACTTTCTACGGCCTTCATCTTCAAGACTCTCTTTTTGAGGTAGTTTTCTAGTAAATCACTTGAGCTAACCCATTATGTAAATGATGGTCTTCATCAGATTTAGGGAGAAGAGAGCAACACGATTAAAAGAAAAAAAAAAAAAATTATTATGTACAAAAATGTTATTTAAAAACAAAATTTGAAACAAAATAAAATTGGGGTCACCCAAATTAAAAAGAAAAAAAAGTGAACTTGGGCTCTTTTTTAGCCCATGATCACATATTTCACAAATGAAATGTCTTGGGTTGTGGCGTAAAGTTCTGGATTTTGCTCACAAATGCAAAGCTTTAAATTTGATTGCCGAAATCAAACCCCAAAATGCCAAAACCCTAAAAAGCTATTTTCTTTGATCCTCACAGCGTATCCCTCTTTCTTCCCGCCAGTTTAGTTTTCGCGATTCATCCCTTGACACTCGCATGCAATGTCTCTGCGGCCTCGCCAATCTCTTTCGTCTCCGGCGAAGCAGAGGAAGAAAGCTCCCAAGAATTCTGTGACTCCGAGACCAATTCGGAATCATATGCCTTCTTACCTAAAACCTGGCGCCGCCGTGGAGATCAGCTCCGACGAGCCTGGATTCCGTGGCTCGTGGTACCCGGGAAGGGTTGTCACCACCCCATCCTCAGATAAGGATTCCGTCAAATGCCAGGTGGAGTACACTACGCTCTTCTTCGACAAAGACGGGAAGAAGCGGCTGAAGGAAGTTGTCGACATGACTCAGCTTCGTCCTCCGGCGCCGCCCATGTCTGAAAGGGAGAAGAAGAGGAATATCGCGGTGGGGGAAGAGGTCGACGCGTTTTACAATGACGGCTGGTGGGAAGGGGATGTGACGGAGGTTCTGGGTGATGGGAAATTCAGTGTTTTCTTTAGGAGTTCCAAGGAGCAGATTCGGTTTCGCAAAGATGAATTACGGTTTCACAGGGAATGGGTAAATGACGCTTGGAAGCCGCCACTAGAGGAAACGGAAGAGGAGGAATCAGAAGAAGACAAAGTAGACGACGCAGAAGACGAGGAGGTAAGACATTTTAGCTGTTTTTTTGTTATGTGTTCTGGCTTGGTGCATTGCAATGACTCTTGCGAGTGTGGTGAGACTGGTGCTTGAAAACTTCTCTATCCTTGCTTTAGTTCTTCTAGAGCATTTTTTTGTCTCTATACCCTTAATTTCTCGTAGTTCTATGTTTTACCTTACTGCCATATTAGAATGCACACTAATCGTGACAGTTATAAAATGCAGTATATTTTGCCCCAAGTGGATCCGGAAACTGCCAGAGCAATCGCGAAACAAATGTTTTCCGGTGGCACACCTGTCGAGGTTAGCAGCGATGAGGAAGGTTTCAAGGGCTCTTGGTTTGCAGCTAAAGTCATTGAGCCCATTGGCGAAGACAAATACCTTGTTGAGTACCGAGACTTGAGAGAAGAAGATGGCATAGAGCCTTTGAGAGAAGAAACCGACTTTCTGCACATAAGGCCACCACCACCAAGTGAGGAGAATATAGATTTTGCTGTTGGGGACAAGGTTGATGCATTTTACAATGACGGCTGGTGGGTAGGTGATGTCATAGAGAGCATGCAGGATGGAAGAGTTGGTATCTTTTTTAGGCAATCACGAGAAAAGATGCGGTTTGGAAGGCAAGGTCTTCGTCTGCATAAAGACTGGGTTAACGGGACCTGGGAGCTACCACGAAAAAGAGGAGAGATAAAGAGGGCAAAGGTTCTGTAAGATTTCCATATTGATGAACTCTAGACAAGTTCTCATATATCCTTCTTATCCCATTCTTATTTAAGTGCGATATATTCTTCGTTAAATATGTGTTTTAACTTTTTATTTGGATCTGCAGAAAGTTTCATGTGATCGGAACGTGAGACCTAAAAAAGCAATCGACAAGCAATATTTCAGCAATGGAACTCCAGTCGAGATTCGCAGTGTTGAAGAAGGATTTGAAGATTCTTGGTTTCTTGCAAAACTTATTGAATACAGAGGAACGGACAAATGCCTTGTGGAATATGATAAACTGAAAGCTGAAGATGGGAAAGAGCCTTTGAGAGAAGAGGTTAATGTTTTTCAGATAAGGCCTCAACCACTAGAGAGGGTCATGGTTAGTCCGTTCGAGAAGCTTGACAAAGTTAATGCTTTGTATAATGATGGATGGTGGGTCGGGGTGATCATCAAGGTTCTTGCAAAGTCGAACTACCTGGTCCACTTCAAGAAGACTCAAGAGGTGCTAAAATTTCATCATTCTCAACTACGGCTAGATGAGGAATGGATTGATGGCAAGTGGATAACATCTTCTAATGTATGCTTCTAAAACAATCAACTCATTTTATCACATATAACTTCGTTATTTGCTCCAATGCCAAAGTTTTTCAGCATCTATCCTGGTTGTTGACCTGTAATACTCATTTATCATCAAGCTTTTACTGATGGTGTTGCTGCCGTTAATTTTGGTTTTCAGTCTCGGACGGTGTAATTGGGCAGGAGAATACGTCAGGATTTAGGGATCTCAAGTTTTGTTTTTTTTGGAGGTATTCGAATCTTTTAGTTTTAACCCTGATGTTCCCTTGCTATTGTAGATAATTGCAGTTATGAAAATTGACTGAAAGGCAAAAAACAGTTGATATTTTATTGATTTCCCATGAGATACTGCTACTCATAATGCTCTTGATTTCCATGAATTATTGGATACGCAAGTTTTGCTGTAAGGCTATTTTTCTTGCCTTGTTAATTCTCCTATTCTGAATTTAGCAAATATATTGTTGAAAGGGGTACGTCTTTATTTTTCCTACGTCATCTAGCATCTTATGATCGTTCCTACCACGCGAATGGGAAGGACATATCTTTTTTTTTGTGGCGTCTGCCAAGCACATTAGTACTCTCATGCCTGTCGTATATGGTCAACCTCTTCTGGATATGGTACTCGAAAGCCATGCTCATTGTGCTTTTGGAGTCAGTGCATATGAATGATGTTGCTGAGTGTCGCCTAGTCAAGAATTAACTATGTCATTCCTCCTTTTAGAGCCAGCGGCTAAGTGTAAGAAACTACAGAAAACATAAGGAGTGTAAGCTCTCACTATAGCTTGCTAATAGGTTTCCAGTGTTCTCGAAGTGACATACAGAACCAGCTTCAATGTAATTTATAGATAATTACTGTAATTTTTGTGGAACAGGATGATGTTGACATCTTATTACAGGTAAAATAAGCAGCAACAAGTGGTAGATAACACATGAGTAAGAGCAGTGAGAAACACCAACTCTCAATGGTGGTTCAAATTGTTGAAGTACACTTAAAAAGATTTTGGTCTCTTTTAACTGTTGAGCAGTGAGCGGCTTGATTAGGCCTCCTTGACTGCAACAGCCTCCTTGATAGCAACAGCCTCCTTCACCTCGGTGGCTTCACTGCTCTTTTCCTTGGCAGGTTCCACTTCTTCTGGGACTGTAAAAGCTGAGACTGGGAAAGTCCTGGACAGTGTGGTCGGTGTCTTGAACGTGATCTTCCCTGTGTCCTCGGCATAGATCTCATTGATAGTGACCCAAATAAGAAGCTCCTTGGCCTTGACTCCAGTGAGCTTCTTGATCTTGCCGGTCTCAACCACAGCAGTGACCTCGGTTCCGTAGGAGACAAGCTTATCAATCTCTTGGAACTTGTGTGTGATGCTCTGTTTCTGCTTCAGCCAAACAACACCTGACTCTCTGTCATACCCAACCTCTTCAATATCCTTCAATGGCAATAAGCCATTGGGCATAGATATTTCCTTGAGGAAACACTTAGTCTTCTCTCGGCATATCTCATCTCCGGTGTACATCTCTGCCTTAGCTCGCACCTCCTCTGTAACCAAACCCATTCTGTTTTTTGTATCTTTGGTGGGGTTTTTAGTTTTAGCTTTGTCAAAGCCAAAGTTGTGTGTTGTGAAGTGGTAAGGGACTTAACCTTATATAGGTGGGGTGGTGTGTGTTTGCCCTTGGATTCCCGATCTTATTACGGAGAGTGCCACTGAGTTTAGAAAATGGATTTGGTCATAATTCAAGACATGACATCTTTGGGAAATGAAATACACTCCAATTGAGAAATCATACCTTTGACTCTACACTATTTTAGCATACTTCTAACCTTTGACTCTACACTATTTTAGCATACTTCTATTAATGTTGGTATTAAAATGTGACCAACCTTATTCAAAATGGTGGAAAAAAAAAATTAACACTATCGATAACGACGTGATATTTTGTCCTTTACTACAAGAAATAGAAAATTGTAACATTAATTCAAATTTTAACCGCAAACGAAAGGAAAAATTCTTATACAATGCTTAAGAAGAAGTTTGATAAAAGAATTAAAAGTGTTTTGTTGTTTTAAGATGAAACCTAATTATTTTAACTGGTAAACGCAAACACAAACAAAAATATTTGCGTTTGAAACAATGGGATCTTTAGAAGATTGGGATCATATACATATTGTGTAACATAGTCTAACTAGCACTAATCTTTTGAATAATCAACTATTCTGACTTGATATTTGAACGACTAGATCTGGATGTAAAATCTAAACTTTGAGTGAGAATTCATTTCATATTCATGATAAGATGCATGTAAAAGCATTAATGGGCATGGTTGGGCAGGTTTATGGGTGAATTCATAAATATTGGTACGTGTCAACTCTTTTCTTTTTCTTTCCAGATTTGGGTTAGACCATCTTACATGATCATATGGCAATCAATCATCATCACAATAATAATGATTATCAATTATTATGATGTATATGATTGATGGTGCATGGCCCGTCCATATAAATGCAGTGCCTATCATCTCACATTTTTTCCTCACCTGCTAACCAGTAACCGTCCTCCTCAATTATTTTTGGTATGAATCGAATCGAGAAAACGTCTATTTCCTCGACGTTTAGTGTTACATATTTTTGGTATGAATATTATATTGTGAATTATTTTCTTCTTTCGATCTTAAAAACCATAATAAATAAAGACTTCAAGTTCACATAACTATAAGAGTTCCAACTTCTAACTTGTTGATTGCGATTCGTGACTTTATTTTCTTCAAACTCGGTTTGGTTTTGCTACTACAATTTCACCCTTTAGAATGCTTGATTTATGATTTTTATATTATACCACATGATTTGCCTTTGTAAATCTCTCCTCTAGTTTTTTTTATTAGTATCTAATATTCAAGTGACCATATTTGCTTCTGATTGACTATAAATTTTATCCATACAAGATACACTTTTAGTTTTCTGAACAACGATAAAACCATCATCATATAAAATAAAACGCAAGAGCCAACTTTTTATGGTTTTTTTTTTTTTTTGTTCTCATGAATTAGACTAATCCCAAATGAATCGTTTCGAGTTACGGCTCGAATATAGTCTTCACCTTACGAAGAGAAGCTGGCGAAGCTTTGCGCAGCGTTTTCATGGCAGTGATTATTCAACAATGTCTCTATGTGTTTGATCTCCTTAGGCATTGACCCTGTGAGCACCTCGTAGCCTGTCTCAGTGATCAGAACTTCATCCTCGATCCTTATCCCGATCCCTTGGAATCTGCAAATAAAGAAAAACAAGCAGTTTCAACAGAAAAGTCACATAACCATATATTGCTTTTATGTCATATCTCACAGTTGATTTGCTGTTAAATCACTCAGATTTACACGGTTTGATACATTTTTGGATGCAAATACCTACAAAACCACGATTTTTACATGAAGTTGGTGTGTAGAGGGAGCATTTGTGTACCTTTCAGGGCAGTTGAATGAAGATGGAATGTAGACTCCTGGCTCAATCGTGATCACCTGTCCAAACAGTGATTGTAAGTTTGACATCGAGAGTGATCTAGTATACAAATTTTATCTAGAAAATACCAAAACACCAAAATCAGTCCATTTGGTGTAATCTAGCCTACTAGATTCTGTAAGAATATATCAACTGTACCATTAAAACCATTTACTTCACACGTCAGGACCCAAAGCCATCACATGACTAATTAATAAATATTAACGTTCAGGATTCAAAGGGCACAGGTCGGATTTGATGGACTAGCATCAACAAGCAGTGTGTTTGAGGCAGGAGGGTAAGTAAACAGGCCTGACTTTGTGTGCTTACAAAACTAAGGCTCGAAACTAGCATTACTTACAAAACCAGGTTGCAAAGGACGGTCATATCCCACAGCAGAAGAATCATGCACATCCATCCCAAGGTAATGACCTTTTTATCCATCACAAGAGAACTTTGTTAGATAAGTTTTCTCCGACCTAACGTTTTGTGTTTTTCGTCACAACTAAACAAGGATGCTCTCGTGTGCGTCAACTAAGCTTGGTTGATTGTATTTGTTTCAGTGACCAAAAAATGCAAATTTACAATATCTGATAAGATGAACAAACTGATAAGTTAATGTGGTTGAGGTTCAATAATATATACCAATGGAGGTTGGATTCAGCTGGTGATAAAGCCTACGACTCTTCAAGATGCCCATCTTCATCAGTCCATCACACAACAAATCGGTCTGCAAAACCAAAAAGCATCATCTGAGGTCAACCATCATTTTGCTGGCAAAGAAAGCTTTTTAAGTTTAAGGCTGCTGGGTGCTGATGGTATATATGACATCTCTGGTCCATTTTAGCTTATGAAATATTTGTAAAACCAGCCTTCGACATGATTTTTATCTTCTTTTTTTTTGGCATTCCATAATAAACACAAGTGAATAATGTTTTCATTTCATGGCAAACCTGTAAATAGTGATTGTTACGTTTTGCGTGTTTGATACATCTCAAGAGAAGTTTCTATTTACCGAATATGTGTTTAGTTGGCGGATGGTTGTGCCAGGCTTGCATAGCTTTATGCACTCTTTGTTTGTCTGAAGTATAAGATCATATAGCTCTTCCTGGAAAAACACAAATATTAATATTCTGATCTCCAACAAAATAAACAATCAACAGAGCCGACCAAATCAATTTTATAAGGAAAAAAGCTAGCCAACGAAACATACATCTCAGGAAAAAAAAGCAAGAAATTTGGCATTAGTTTTTGAGAATAGTAGGTAAGGTTTATCCATCATCCAAACACCAAAGGCAAAGCACAAACACAAACAAAAGAATATCAAGCTACCAGACAAAAGAAGATTAAAAAAACAAATGAGACAGCAGAAGCGTCAACCTGAAGAGAACTGAATTTTCCGCAAGGTGGCCATGTCCGAGTGAGATCACTAACGTAACCATGCAACTCACAACCCATGTCCATCAAGACAAGATCACCATCTTTTATCTGCAGGTAATTATGAAAAGATGTTGGCTTCAAGAACATCTCTATATTAGCAAATTAAATAGGGTTTCGTCAAACTTACTCGCTGATCATTTCGTGAATAGTGAATAACACTGGCATTTGGACCGCCACCAACCACAGGATTGAATCTGAGGATTAGAAAAACATGACATTTTTCTTGTCATTAAAACCCCGAATCCCATATTTATTCATGGACTAGAGAGAAATGTTGAGACTTACGCCATTCGCTGAGCACCTCTTACCCGACACTCATATTCAACTTGGGCTGATAAGATGCCTTCATCAGGAAACCTTTTTGAATGTAGCATTGTTTTTAGAAGACCCTGAGAATGAAAAGATCCAAATCACTATATACACTCATTATCTTCAATTCATATTTAAAAATAGTTATTGCCTCAATGTTCCCTTTTCTTATTACTTTGGCCACAAGACGAAAACTTTTGAATAGAGTAACATCGGTATATCATCGAGCGAGGCACTACCTTCAAGATACGCTGTTCATGAACAGCTCGCAATCATTATATAAGACCCTCAACCAAAATCGCTCAATCAGGTCATGGCTTGAGAGCTCTTTATGCGTGTGGTCCTTGTTTTGTCAATTAAATTCTCAAGATTAAATTCACGATATACACACAATTTTCTGGAAAATTTATCACCTTTAACCAGTATTTTTCCCACTATCTCCTGTGAATTTCTCGAACATCTAAAGTTTTCACTTAGTCTCTAGCATCTCATTTGTAACTAGAAGCTAAAAAGAAACAAGAAAGTTCAGGAGCATAATAATGGCTTTGTTGGGTTCAGGAGGATTACCTGGCAAGCAATAGATGCAGACTCTCTCATCAATTTGAGTTCCGCAGGCGATTTAATTAGTCTCAGCTCATGTGTCAAACTTGAAAGAGCTTTCACTTTGCCAAGAGATGCTGACTTTTGAAACTCATCCAAGTTTGTGTATCTTTGTGTGGCCGTTTGGACATTATGAAACACTTTCGAAGAATTCCTTATCATGTCTGAAAGAATCTGCACATAAAGAACGTGAAAATAAAACCCATTATTGTGTTAAAGAAGCAACAAAGGAAAATTTTACCAGAGCGGTCACTTAGGGCAGAAATAAGTTACCTCAGGTAATTTGCTTATTGGATATGCTTGTTCTGCCTTGAAGACCTCGGACGCCGCATCAACTCCAGCTACTTCTCCTTGCCAAGCAATGTCCTACATCACAAAGCAATTCTTATAAATCACCAAACAGAAATCAGAATTACTCTGTATACATAAACTCATGTACTAATAGATCACCATACATTAGGAGTTGATTCCGGCATGAACATGCATAAACCGTGTTCATCACTTAAAACAGCCACACCACCTGGTTGTTGGCAGCCGGTTAGATACAAATAATCAGCCTCTTGTCTGAACGTATATGGAACAACGTCTGTCATCATCTTCACGGGGGCTGAAGAAATGATGGCTAAGCTGTTCTCAGGAAGAAGCTCCACAAGTTTCTTCCTTCTACCAATGTATTCCTCAATTCTTATTCCTGGTGTGACCTCTCCTTCCGCCATTAACTGATGGGGAAGAGCAAACCATCAGATCATATAATAGCATTCGCAAATCGAGGAGAACATAGTCGAAGTAGAGTTACATGAGGATGAGATGCTGGAGTTGGCTGACCAATGTCTCTGACCCTTTGAGTTGAATATGCATTGCGTGTGATGACCTGAACCTCATTTCATAAACAAAAATGTCTCTTAGCCTAAAGCAAGTGTATATTTAAGTTCTAGAGCTGAACCACAAGTAATTACTAAATTTCTGCAATTAAGTCTCAGGATTTCCGTAAATTTAATAGAAAGTCAATTCCCATTTAAAAGATGAAACTTTCTAGTCCAGAAGATCTCTGCAAAATTGATATTTTGCCCTTCGAGTGAACCCAGAATTCGAGCTTTAATCCTTAAATCTATGCAAGTATTCACGAACAGAGTACGGTGATCAACAATATGAGACGAAACTCGTGTGGCATATCAATCCCAAAACGGGAATAAACAAAGAACACTATCAGAAGAGGCAAATCATCAAGGAAACATGAATTGAGAGCATTACCTGAGTTCTTGATACTCTCCGAACTAGATTCCGTGCAAGTACCTGCATCTCTTTCCTCTCTTAGACTCGCAGACTCTTGAGAGGATCGAAACGGACCTCGTACGATGTTCTATTGCTCTGTCTTTGGTATCCTTCAGGGTTTATTAGCTGTTTGAAGGTGCGTTGTCTAAACGTCGCGTTTCAGGGTTTTACTGGGTTTAAAACGCAATCGCACTTTCCAAACCGCTGAATCAAACTCTTTTTGTCGGAAAATAAAAATACCATCAAACTGCTCAAAAGGTCAAGGCTTTGGGTTCGTCGTCCTTTCCCATCTCTCCCTGACGCTTTGGAATCGATAAATACAGCTAAACAGGTAAGAGAGAGACAGAGAGAGTAATAATGGCTGCTGTAGAAGAAGTGGGCGATATCGGAAGAACAACTGAGGAAGAGGCAGTGTGTGGAAAAAGAGAAAGAGGAGACGAAGCTAAAACATTGGCGCCATGGGAGCAACACGCGAGCATCATAAGCATCCCTCGGTTCGACTACACAGCTCCCTCTTCTCTGCTTCAGCATTCTCATTCCGGCTTCCTCGTCACCTGCACCATCAGTATAATCTTCCTCTTTCTGTGTTGGCTACTTTTTCCCTCAATTTCTCGAATTCCTCACTGTTCTCCGAGTTTTGTGTGTTGTGGCTTGTGGGCTATACTCGGATTTGTGTTGAATTGACGAACACAAAATTTGTGTTCCTATACTCGGATTGAGAATTTAGGGCTTTTTAACTGTTTTCTGATTTCGACCTCTTTATCAGAAAGGGAGAAAAGTGCTACCAAAGAGGTCATGTCCATCCTTGGAAAGGTATTGCCCATAGGTGAGGAGAAAGCTGAAGTTTTCAAATCTTCGAATGCATCTAAAAAACGAAAACTTTGTGCACAAGAGATAGAAGAAGACGAAGGGAAGATCATACCTCTTGACAATGATGCCTTGCAGCAAACAGGTAACTTACGTTCCAGGAAGAGCATAGTCAAATTCTGGTTTGTCTTTTCTTTTTATCTTTTTTTACTCTTGGTGCTTTCTTTAGGTGAAAATCCAAATGTTGAGGATCTCAAATCGTCCAAAGAAAGTAGTATCAATGAAGAACATAATTCTCTCATGTCATTGGTTAAGCTGACAAAGAGTGGCTTGCTTCTTTTTACTTTCCCTGTTGAAAACTCTCCTGATACAACAAATATCGTGTCAAGAATCTTCCAGTTTATGGAATCTGGAGCTCTGAAGGCACCAATGTAAGTGTTTCTTCTTAATTCAGTTCATATTCAGAAACGGATCTGGTGAAATGTTAGTTAGTGAACCTTTGGTGATTATTAGGAACTTTTGATCACTAGCTTCTACTCTTCTCAGATTCCGTTAATGTAAGCATGTTTCTGTGACGAAACAAGTAATTTATGATTTGAATGATACAGCTGGTGCCATCGGATATTCCCTGTTCAAGCTACTTGTGGTTTGACAGAGAAAGAACTTCGGGAAACAGTATCGAAGCTTGTTCAGCGGTTGGTCGATGATAAACACAATACACTATCAAAACCCGTGAAGGTAAAAAAAAGAGTTAGTCTGCATAATCAAGTTTCCATTGTATAATCGTATCTCTTGAGGATATAGTTAGATTTCATGGCAATGGTTACTAATCATATACCACCATACAGTTTGCAGCTGGGTATAACCGAAGAGGTGTGGAGGAGACAAAAGGAAAGTTTCAGAAAGAAGCATCAGAGGTTCTGGATCAGTGTCCTTTGCTGGACCGTAGCAAATGCTTTGAAACCGTGGCGGCTGGAGTAAAAGACATTGTACCAGATTCAGCTGTGGATCTCAAATCTCCAGAGGTAATCTACATATAGAGAAGAACTCAAAACCTTGTTGCGTCATGCCATTTATAAAGTCTGAAGATTGGTGTAAAACAATGTGCAGTTATGTGTTCTGGTGGAACTCTTACCGCTCTCTAGAATACCAAGTGGCTCCTTTGTAGCTGCTGTTTCAGTGCTTCCACACAGACTCGTTAGCACAAAGCCGAAGCTCTGCATCAAGCCTCTAGTCCCTGAAACCAAACACAAAAAGGGACAAAATTGACGGGTGCAAAGTTTGATTTACTGGAGCTAAAAAGATCAACTGAAGTTGTGTCTCTCTGTTTTAGTTTAGATATGTCTTTTGTTTTCACTTTTCAGCGTCTCTAATGGCATTAACAAGGTATAAATTAGTGTCTTATTCAAGACAGAGCTAAGCCCCTTTTTAAAAATTTATTTACAATGCTTCGTAGCTATGTGACAAGTCTAAAGAATCCTGCACATCCAAGTTTTTCTTAGTAGATACTAGATTACAGTAAAATCGGTTTAAAAAATTGAAACCAATAATTTCGGTTTAAGCAAGCAAGGTTCGTTTTTTTCCCAATCGCGTTGGCGTTCGCGTTGGCGTTCTAAGCAAATGTTACAATCTTGGGCTTTCTGGTTCCATCAGATTATGAGATTATCGTTGCTTCCTTTTTCCAAACCCTAATGGGAACGAGCTCGTGTGGCGATGGTGAGAAGCAGAAGATTGAAGATGAAGAGCAATATGGGGTATTGCTGTACTACAAATACGCCTCTGTTCCTGATCTAGATGAGCTCGTTTCCTTCTATGAATCCAGCTGCAACTCACTGGGTTTACTCGGCCGAGTCAGGCTCTCCCCTCATGGCGTCAATGTCACCGTATGTTGTACACTTGATTTAACACTTTTTGAGTTCTCGGGATTAAAGCCACGACTCAAAAAGCCTATTCCTTTATGTCTTGAGAGGATTGAAAAGAAAGTCTTAAGCCTTTTGCTTTGTCTGTATTTCTGATAGAGTTCTCGAAATGGTTGGCTTTGAAATTTGAATCGGAACTGAAACATCGGGTTTATGTTTGCTCTAGTTTGAAAGGAAAATAAAGTCAAAGCCTTTGAGTTCTGAGTTCTGTTAGTTGTATAGTTTCAAGTATGGTCCATCTGAACCATTAAAGAATCAGACACCACATTTTGAAGCTCTTGCTAGAGTTCTGTTTATACAGTTGGAATAACTGGAAACTTTGCATTTTGGGGAATTTTGGTTAGGTTGGTGGGAAATTAATTGCATTGGAGGAACATATTGCCGCCGCAAAGTCAAATTGTTTGTTCGAAGGGACCGACTTCAAGCTTGCATCTTGCCATCATCCCTTAAATGACAAAGTTGCTCAGGAATGTGGGTTTACATCGCTCTCCATCCGGGTTGTTGAGGTTGTGTTGCCTTATCCTCTTACCTAACAGAACTATATTGCATCAGAAAGATTTGTGCCAAGTAATTTAGAGAACATGGGTGTAACATTCCTTTGTGTTGATTATGGAAATAAAGGCATTTCAGTTTTTTTGAATGGTTTGATTTGATTTATTTTACACACTCAAATAAATCTCTTAGCTCTCTTCTGCATTTGATAAATGAATTGTTTTGTCATTGTGTTAAGGTTATTCAAATGCTATTAAACAAGCTGTGCCTCCATAGCCTTTCTAGCATTTTGACAGAATTGTGGCATTGTATCTTGATTTGCAGGAGTTAGTGACCTTTAGTCCTTGCCCTCTCTTAAAATCCCCAGAAATTTCAAATGCTGGAAAACATCTCTCTGCTGCGGAGTTTCATTCGGTCCTGCAGAGTGCCAGTAAGTCTTTTTTTTTTTTTTTGTCGCTTCCTGCTATATTGTGTTTCTTATCTGATTATGTTTTCTTGCAACTTAGACGAACATCCGGATGGCAATGGGAAGTCTGAGAATAAGGAACTTGTTTTGCTTGATGCGAGGAACCTGTACGAGACACGGATTGGAAAATTTGAATCAGAAAATGTTGAGACCCTTGATCCTGAAATCAGGCAGTATAGCGATTTGCCGACCTGGATTGATCAGAATTCCGAGAAATTGAAGGGAAAAAATGTGCTCATGTATGAAATATAGTCCTGTGAACATACTAGGAAGATACCTTGAACAGTTTCTTATCAACTTTACTCTCCATATTGTTGAAGTTCTCATGTGTTGGGCGAATCAGGTACTGCACTGGTGGGATCAGGTGTGAAATGGCATCTGCATATATCAGATCTAAAGGCGCCGGCTTTGAGAATACTTTTCAGGTGAGACCCTTGATAGCAAATGGATTTGATACAAGTCTCTGAACTTGGTTGACTCCAGCTGTTCTTTGTTTCTTACTGCAGCTCTATGGTGGCATACAGAGATACCTTGAGCAGTTTCCCAGTGGAGGGTTTTTCAAAGGGAAGAACTTTGTGTTTGATCACCGGTATATGGCTAAGGATCTTTCTCTTGTAATCAACCAGGAAACCCGTTTTTGTTTTTATATTCCAAGTAACATAGATTGTCATGTCGGTTTTGAAGGATCTCAGTTGGGAGCTCAAAAGAGGATATAGTTGGCACCTGCCTTCTCTGTAACAATATCTTTGACGACTATTCTCCACGTTGCCGTTGCAGATTATGCCGGATGCTTGTATTAGTCTGCAATCATTGCCGGGTATTGCACCCGGGTCCACTTTTGTTGATCTACTTCACAAGGATTGTCTATCTTGGACTTATGATGTGCTGTTGCAGGTTAAAGGAGATATATATGTGTGTGAGCTGTGCCGTAAACACGGAAAAGAGCAAGTCCCTTTGAGTCGTGATCCCACAAATCAACCTTCTGAAAGCAATGGTAAGATCTGTTAGTCCATTTTTCGGGTCAAATGTTTGAAACATGAGAGGATTTTTCGAAATTTTCTAATCCTTTTTTCCCTGGAAACTGCCATTTCACTTCTGAAGTATGTAATCTCATATTCTATTGTCCCCAGGTGACGATACAAGACGGAAGCTGAGGATCTTGTGCTTGCATGGTTTTAGGCAGAACGCGTCTGGCTTCAAAGGTAGGACTGGATCACTAGCAAAGAAACTGAAGATTTTCGCTGAGCTTGTGTTCATCGATGCACCACACGAACTACAGTTCATCTACCAGAATGCTACCCCTCCATCCGGGGCATGCAACAAGAAGTTTGCGTGGTTGGTGTCACCAGATTTTGACAAACCGAGTGAAACAGGCTGGACAGTGGCCCAATGCCAGTTTGATCCATTGCAGTATCAGAATCAAACCGAAGGGTTTGACAAATCATTGGCATACTTGAAGAATGCATTTGCAGAGAAAGGGCCTTTTGATGGCATTCTCGGATTCTCTCAAGGTGCGGCAATGGCTGCAGCTGTATGCGGAAAACAAGAGCAGCTAGGTGGTGAAATAGACTTGAGATTCTGTGTGTTGTGCTCAGGTTTCACGCCGTGGCCATTGATGGATAAGAAAGAGCAAGGATCGATCAAGTGTCCTTCTCTTCACATTTTCGGAAGCCAGCCTGGAAAAGACAGGCAGATCGTGACTCAAGCCAGCTCAGATTTGGCGGTGTTGTTTGACGATGGTTGCGCCACCATTATTGAGCATGACGTTGGCCACATCATTCCTACAAAGTCTCCTTATATCGATGAGATTAAAGCTTTTCTTAACCAATTCGTTTGATGACTTTATTTAACAAGAAAAGACTCTTGCAATCAATAATAACGTTTCTTTTTGTATTATGTACTCTGCCAAGCCAAAGTTCCAAAAAAAAATATAATAATAATAACAAATACAAAGTGTGATCATATCCTAAACCAGTTACCACACTAGACATGATTTATACCAGAGTTTAAGATATTAAGATACAGAATCAGAGAATGATTCAGACGAATAAGGACAACAACAAAAAGAACAGAAAAAGCCTTTTTGCACCAGAACTCAAAAACCCAAACTTGAACCTGGTAATGTCAATAACAGTTGCAAAAGATGAATCTCAGGTTCCCCAAACCAAAGGATTTCAATTTGTTCAATAGTTTTTTCAGTCAAATTTGAATCCACCAGGGGGAGCAGCAGGCAGGTTGTTCCCGAAATTGAAGCCCTGTTGTGGATTTTCGCTCCCGCCATCCGGAAGATTCTGCTCTTCCTCTTCTTCAGCCCAATATCTCTCCAAGATCTTAACGGCCTTATCATATATCTCATTGTTATCATGGGATTGAAGGTTTTCAATTTTGTCCAACCCATCAGATTCGTCTATTATTTGAGCATACAGATTCACCCCACCGTTTAATCCCATCTCCTTGTCAGCCTCACCAACCTTGAGAATGTTTTCAAGCCCCTCGAGGCACACTGTCACGATCCTCGGATCGGGGCAGATTAGAAGATCACAAAGTGGTTTGATGCAGCCTTGAGTCACCAAATATCTGTGCATGCAAAACTCTGTTATAGCATTTTTTCGATTATGAGATAGATGATGGTATATGACACTAAGAGGGAACACTATTAAGTTGTTTGCAAATGCGCTTAGGCATAGAGATGACGTACTGAATCTGCTCATGAGACCCTCCCGAGGTGGCATTGGAAATTGCCCAGGCAGCTTCCTTCTTTATATCGAACTCCGCATTTTGAAGCAAGTGCACAAGAGGAAGGATTATTCCAGCGCCAACAACAGCCTATTGTTTCAAGAATATAAAATAGTTAGAAAATTGCCTTTAGCTTCAGAAACTTTGATGCCTCTCAATAATTTCTGTAACATGTTTTTTTGGCATACCACGATAGAAAATTACAATAATGTAACAAATCAAGCCCCCTCGGCCACTATATTTTAGGGTATAACAAGGATTCTAAGCAGAGAATATTGAAGTGGTAAAATTTGCTCGCTTTAACCTCCTGAGAAGAATAAGAACCATTTAACCTCTTTACAACTTTTCTTGCAGAATCAGAAATGATTTAGCATTAACATACTATATTCCACGAACAACCGTCTTCTTGACGTATTATATTAAAGATAGCAGAAAAAGCCTCATACCTCTATCTGAACTTTATTCCCAGCAGTAATATTTGAGATAGTCCAACAAGCTTCTTTTTTTATACTTTTCTTGTGATTTTGCGTAAGCAAATTATAAAGGTGCGGAAGTACGCCACTATCAATTATAAACTGAAAAGCAAACATTCAGTCATAGTCAAAATGCCAAAGCAAACACCCTAAACATTATAAAGAGTCGTTCTTCATAGATCATACCTGTGTCTGAGAGTCGTCACCAGTTACGATATTCCCAACAGTTCGAAGAGCGGGAATGAGAACCGTAGGTGATGGATGACTTGCAGAAATATATATAATAGTCAGTACACAAAAAGAACAAGAATATGAGACGGTGAGAATATACACATTCAATTTCCCGAAAGTACTCAAAGAGCATCACAAGTTTGAAGATGGCAATATTATAACAAAAAAGGGACCAATTTATATAGCACTAAGAATCCAAAGGGAAAAACTAGAGACTCTAAAAATGATTAGAAAAAAACAATTGATGTCAAGTCAACTATTGACCAGGCAAAAAGGAACTAACCCCAGAAGCTCCACAAGTCGTGGACAGACACCTGCCTGAATCACAGCCTGAATCTTATCATTGGGGCCATCTGAAAGGTAGGAGAGAGCCCAACAGGCATCTGTGAGAACTTCTTCATCATTTAGATAGATAAGCTGCCGAAGAACTGGCAGCGCAGGCTTCACCTGAAACATAAGAATAACCAACATCATGCTTGAGTAATGTGAGGAACACAACCAAACATCTATAATTATAAAACTTGAACCGTAACATAAGCTGTCCAGACAAATTAAGATGCATAAGAGAATTTATTTCTGCAGTCCTACCTGTTCAAACGGTGTTGGTGGTTTACCACGACAAAAGTTGGACAAGGTCCATGTAGCATTCCTTAGCATGGATAACTTAGAATTTTCGTTTAACTGAGACAGCAATGGTACAAGAGCCCCATAGTTGAGAACAAGATTCCTGCAGTTTGGCGAGTCTCCAGCAACATTCCCTAAGGCCCACACCGCCTACAACGGATATATACATATATAAAAAGGTTTGTAAGAAACCATTAACGCATTAGCACCTAGAACTACAGAGAACCACTAGGCTGACTATAGTTTCATATCACAAAAAAACTATTGGTGATCAAAAGAAACAACAAACAAACCAAATACAGCCACAGAACTTGGAGACATGTATCCTGGTCACAATATAAAATGGAAATGTAAGTGAGAGCTACAATTATCTAGCTAGTTAGTGGCAAACCTGCTCTCGAACGTCATCACTAGCAGAGCTAAGAAGCTCAACGAAGATAGGTACCGCCCCCTGTTCAATCACAACCCGCGTATGATCTGATGTTCCTGATGCAACGTTGGTCAAAGCCCATGCAGCCTCAAACTGCAAACAAACTTTAAAGTAAGCCACCAGACCATTCTTGAGTCTTTAAGGTGCAATTGATAAGGGAGAAAATCTAAAATCTAGGAAGTATAAGACATACCTGAAGTTGTGGATGGTCTTGCCTTCCAAGAAACTCCACAAAACGCGGGACAACACCAGCTTTGATCACTTCATCAATTGGAGGACTGCGCTCTGCTCATCAAATTATATTACAAGCAACCATCAGATGTCTATTACACACATATAACCCGATAACGGAAAATTGCTTCTGAAAGGAACAAATGTATACCTACCTATAGACAGCAATTTTCTAAATTGTGTTGTGGCTTCTAGCTGAGCTTGAGGATCATCAGAATAAACACCTTGTACCATCATTGGGATACCTTCTAACTGTTAAAGCACATGAACAGCATCAAACAGCTGTTTCCACAGAAACAAAACCTCTCTTCGGGTAGAAATGTAACATCCAGTCCATTAACAAGATCATCAGATCAAATACTAGAAATCCCGATATCTAAAGAAAGTAAATTATACGTTTTGATCAGCATACATGATCAGATTTGAGGTCATAAAGGATCCACCATCAATCCCAAACATCCATAAAAAAATGCCCGAACCCAAAGAAAACAAATTGAAGCTGAGATCTAGAACTGAGGGGGGAGAACAAAATCAACGCCTCACTTTTGACAACAATCAAACAAAGATCCATCACTAACTAATCAAATCCTAGGATCCAAATTAAACTCGAAATTCAGATCAGCGACGTACTCGTTTCTCAACGGCGGCAGCGTTCTGGGGGCCGTCGAGACCTGTTCCGAGAGGCTGCTGCTGCTGGAGCATCATTCCTTCGCGGCGCTTCTTGAGGAGACTGTCCTCACGCTTGTTTTTTCTAATCTCGACGAGGTTGTCCTCTCTCCTCCGTCTCGCCTCATCGGCATCGACCCCTGTCTTGTATATCTTCTTCCTCAGCTCCGCGCGAGTGCTCGGCCTCAGCGACATCTTCGTTAGTATCTCTCTGTTTCTCTCTTCCGGAAACCACTTCGTCTGGATCTTCTCTCTCGCTCTGTCTCCTCTCTTTGGCAGAATTGAAATTGGAGAATGAGATCGTGAAGGACGAGTCGTCTGGTGATGTCGGGTCGGATCCGGGTTGACTTGGGTCGGAGTTTTGAATTTTGATTAGTTGTTGGAGCTGCTTGGATCCTTCCAGCTTACAAAGAGTATCCTAAAGTTAGCTTTTGGTCTTTTGATTTCCATTATAAAAGTTAAAGAGAAAAATATTCTAACATGGTGCTAGAGTTTTCGAGCTACATATTTCATCGAATTGGTGTTTAAGCTCTCTTCATGGCAACTGAAATGGTCTCTACCGAAAGAGCTATGCATTTCTTTTTCGAGTTTTACAAAGCAAACACTATCCGCCTTTAGGTAAGTATATCGAAAAGAACATTGCATTTGTTAATTATAATTTTTATGTTTTTGTTTGTGGAGTCTTGCATTGCTTACAGAAAAAACAACATTGGAAGAAGACAAATAAATGGCATATAGAATTTCCGTATTTCTTTTATTTTTGTTTTTTATAACCTTTTGCATTAAAATTAAAAACGTAGCAAGAGTACACCATGTTTACATAATGCTCATTCTAAGATTTTGCCGATCTGGTCTCGGCGATCAATTGAAAGAGAACCACAAATGCATGTATATAGAATTCAAATGAAATATTAAGAACACAAAATAAAGAATAACTCTCTTTATTATGCTTTAGAATAACTCTCTCAATTTCTTTTTAAACTCATAAGTTATGCCACAACTTAGCATTTCTTTATATAATAAAAATTTAAACAATTTCCTAATCCTATTAAATAATATATATTTAGATAACTCCTAAATATTCTTTCTAATTCTAATCTCTTTAAAAACCATAATTCGGTAGGATTAGAATAGCTTATGACTCAAGCTTATCCAATAATGTAATCACTTGTCATCGTAAGATTATGATGTCTAAAGCTAAATCCGGTTTTCAATGATTGAAATAACGCCATTGATGATGGCATCAGGTGGTCAGTGTGTGTTTCCATCGTGTTTTGTTAAAGTGTGTTTATTATGAATGGGTCTTTTTGTATTTGTTCATGTAACAAATTAATCAATGAGTTGTGAAAATACTTAGCCATAGCCTTTTTCTTTTCTCAAAACTCAAGCTAATTGTATCTAGAATCTGCATTCATTGTCGCCTTTATTCCGTTTTTTTTCCGACTTCGCGCTCGCCTAAAGACATGTCCATTTTCTTTTCAGTCGCCATCTGCACGATCTAACCATTAGAAGTGAGCATGTATAAAGAATTAAGAAAAACAACTAATACGTTTCAAAGTTACCGCGCCGGAAAATGAATATTATTACTTTTAACCCAAAAAAAACTCTTTTAAATGTGCGGATTTTTTTGTTTTGGGCGAATTTCAAAGTGAAGCCATAAACCAAATTCCACCATTTGCGGATATATACTCGGTTTTGATGATTTTTATTTAATCACTGTAGACGCTTTGAATACAAGTTAAAAAATAATAATGTTCTACAAACTTTGATAGTCTGGATTAAATAGAGATACACAGTGGAGACTAATTACGATCTTCACATTACGAATAAAAGTTGGTGAATTTTTGAGGTTTGCTCTTTTCTAGGTTCGCTTTTTTCATATTCATCGAAGTCGTGACTGGATGCAACAAGATTCATAATGATCTAATATTCAAATTTTGGTATAAATGTTTTTTTATTATAAATGTGATATATATGGAGAGTGATATAAAAACAAAATTGTAGGAGGTAAGTGGATATGGTTGACTTGAGACCACGTGCGGAAATGTCGAAAACACGAGCACAGTTCAAAGACAACGAAATCTCTCTGCCGAAGACATGTGCGAGTGTATGCTGTCTTGCCACGTGTCCCATCTCATTACACCACGCAAAAGTCCTTTACATATAAGGAACGTATATATATATACAAACAAAAAATATACTATGTGATAAGAAAAGATATGGATGAGCATTTTCATTTTGCTGAAGTCAAAATTTTTTTTTTTTTGGTAAAATGCTGAAGTCAAATTTTGTCGAAAAGGAGTTTTGTTTGCTTCTCTCGTCCTATGACCCAATTGTATTTTCCTTTTCTCTTTCGTTTCGGTCTACGGATCTACCATAAGAAATTTTTTTTTTTTGCGAGGACAACAATCTCATATAATCCGGCCATCTACTCAGATTTATTTGGTGGTTTTATCGAAACAACTAATTGTTGTTCAGTGGCTACCAGTCAAAAGTGTGGTAAATTTAGACGTTTTTCAAAAAAGTTATACATGAACGTAGAAAAACCTGTTAGAAATTAATTTACGTTGCAAAAATATTACCAGAGATACATATGTCACGTCATTTATTAGCTTTGATAGCATGTTAAAAATAACCTGAGTGGTTTTGTGCACAGGTAAACTAAATAATTCCAAATTTATGGTTGTCTATATGTTTCAATAAATCTTTTCCATCGACATTTGTTTCTTCATTTTTTTTTTTAATACGGCTGATGTAATTACTGATATTAATGTATTCACATGATATATATATATATATATATATATATATAAATGTATTTACCTGATATTGTTTCGCAAAGAAAAGTGAAATTAATAGATGTGAGAAACAAAAAAAAGTATACAAATGCATCGAATGATAGCTACAGAACAAAACAACAAAAAAAAAGAAAGAAAGGGGAAAACGTGGAGTTGGCCATATGTGGCTAAAGGGAGTAGACCCAATGTGATCACATGCAACCATGTGACTCCAATTATGAACCTCATATGTCAATGTAGCCGAAGTTTTAATTGCCAATTTTTGAAGAATCTCCTCTTTCTTCTTTTCACCTCCTTCTTCGTAATCTAGAGACGAATTTTTTATTGAATTAACATATAATATTATCGTTATATAAAATTTGTATCTTCATTCTTTTATTTCATTTCGAGTTATTACCCACATATATAAAAAAAAGAATCATGAAATTCCCCAACCATGACAAAATCCAATCCAAATATTTTATATCCGGGGTGAATTTTGTGAAAACTATTGGTGAAAATCGTATACATCCTGAAACAACAAAAACAAAAAAAAAAAACTCAGAAGACACAATGACTCACAAACACGTTGCTAATTAATTTGATAAAACAAAATAAAAAAAGTGTGAATGGAAAAGAAAGACATATCGGGTGTAATAAGAAGGAGCACACGTGGGGAATCTTGGGAAGAAAGATGTTCCTCCACACTCATTTCTCAATCTTATGTTTCCCCTTCTTTCTCCCTAATTTGTATTTATACCATGATCAATCTCTATTTTAAATGTCAATTCTGTACTGAATATGCTATATCCTTCCTTATTGTTTTGTGAAATATTTTTTTAATATTGACATTCAACTGTATATTATGAAAGTAAATTTGTTTTGATTAATCAGTTTCAAAGTTATGAGCAAAGTACACTTTTTGACATCAATAGTGCATAAACTTCAAAGTTGAAAAAGTCATTGAGAATCACATGGAGTCCATTGGCCCCAAAAATTAAGGTGGGTGTTCCTCACACGTTAGGCCATCTACGCACATGCTCAATTTTTGAATTGCTTCAAGTTGCAAATTATTTCACCTTTTATTCTTCTCTTATCTTTTTCTTTTGTAAGTATAATTATCCTATTTAGGGTTTATTAGGTGTATTAACACTTTGAAATCGAGATTAGCTGCCCTTTCTTGCTTAGATCAAAATGGACACAGATAAGAAACATAAAAAGTGATGTATACAAATAAAACACATGAATTTAATAGTAAATAATTAACAAAAACACAAAAAAACTGGAGCCAAAACAAAGGGGTAAAAAGGTGAAAAAAAACTAATTTAACAACTGACAAACTAACTGCCGCCGTTAGGGTCCGGTCAACGTCGTCCGTGGTGGTGCGGCGGCTAGGAGTTGGGCGAGAGCCTCCATGGCTCGGACCTGCATCTCTAGAGCCGCGATGTAATCGGTCGCTTCATCTAAAAGGTTCGGTACGGAGACTTTCCGGCAGCCGGGAACCAACCGGCCGAGAATCTTCAGTTTTCTCTCAACCGCCGGTAATCGAATCCGCTTCGTCTCCTTGGCAGCTTTTCTCGATTTGCAATCCCCCGTTGACTTGGTCTTTCTGTGTTTCTTCATCCTCGCTCGGACGCGACTCGCTAAGACCGCCCTGCTCCACCGAGTCGTGCCGCGAGCCGACGCGGCGAGAACTCGATCCGCCGTCTCACGTATCTGTCGCGCCGCGCCGGAGACTTTACCGTCGTCGTTGGATCGCTGACGAACTCGGCGCAGAGCTTCGACGAGCTTGCAAGCGTAGATCTGCTGCGCGCGATTGGTTCTCCATCTCTTGAAGCTCTCTTCGTTGATCCGTCGCGCCTCTATCTCTGCCTCCTCCGCCGTCTCCGATATCCTCCGTTTCTTCCGTCTCGACTCCGGAGACGCGTCGCCTGTGTTGTCGATGCTCGGAAACAGAGAATCCACCATCAAATCCGATAAAAACCAGAGGTTTATAAACCCGTAAATATACAAAACCACAATCTTTTCGTCTTCCTCACTCCTCGCAAACAACAACCAGAGATATTCAAAATCGGCCTCGATTAGAATCGGTCTAAGAGATATGTAAATCTACGACGCTCTCTCTCTCTCTCTTTCTGACTATTTATTAGAAACAAAAGAAAAGAAGGGAGAGAGCAGTTTATATATCTCCGCCAATCGAGAGACAGCGAGGCCGTAGTCTTGTCACAGTTAAATGCCACTTTTGCCCTTATTTACCGGTATTTCTTTTCCATTTTCATAAATCTTTTTCTTTTAATTATTTCCATCATCTTTTTTCGTTTGCAACCTATCAATTTTCCCACAAAAATATTCCAAACCCACAATTTACATTTTACAGTATCGAGTATATGTGCATTTATGTAAATGTGTGGGTATATAAAGAAGAAGATCTTGAAGAGAATCTAAAAGGTCTCTTTATCTGTGATTGGCCAGTGAGGCTTGCCCCCTTACTAGAGACACCGTCTCCATGTCTCTTCCTTTTCTATTTTTAACCACACTTAAGGACCTCTTATCCGCCTTTCTCCACCAATTTTTAAATTTGGAATTATATAAGTATAAATGTATTGCCACTAAACCTTACAATTAATGTTTGTAGCTGCAAGTTTTTTTTTTGCATGCACAAGTTTCATAACGCGCATACGGAAAAGAAAATGTCTCCACAGGGTTCATTCAAGTTTAAGTTATCAAGTCATAACTCATAAGAAGAACAAACAGTAATACCTAAAATCAATTAAAAAAAGTGTTGTTTTAATGCTATTGGATCCGAATTCGAGTCTAGTTTTACGTTTGGGAAGAGCTAATTATCAACAGCGGACACATCAAAAACTTCTAATTTTAGTGACTCATAGAAAAACTTCTAATTTGATAATCACCCTACACATTCTCTTGCTTTTTAAGTGACTTAGATTAAAATTTATAATTTGATAATATAGGGTTGCTTATTAAATTTTATATCTTTCTATCTTTTTTTTTTTTTTTGATAAGGTTATTGTGAGTGGGTGTTTAAAAATGAGTGCACAAGGACGAAAAGTAAGTTCTAGGTGTACAAATTTAGCAAATTAATTAAGGTCATATCCAGTTATTTAATAAATAGACGAAAAACTTCGAGTTAGCTGCCTAGGGAGTGTCTAGGGACTTGAGTAAGCCTTATATGGTCGTCTCTATCTGCTTCAGACCATTTATTTATGGATTCTCCAAGGAACACAAACATGCTCATTCGTGAAAATTATATTCAAGGAGATTAAAACAATTCAAAAAGAGTAAGAAAATACTCATAAAACCTTGAATTCATGAGTGCAAACTGTTGAACCACATAACACAAAGGAAACAGCTGTCTTGGAGATCTCATATAACTTGCTTTTGCTAAGTGGTTGGGTTGATTTTAAGTTATTACCAGGAGCCTTCTGCACCAACTGTTGGGTTTGTGAACGCTGAGAATTCCCAGAAAGTCTTCAAAGAGTATGGCTCAGAGAGCGTCACGCCTTCCTCTGTCATCTTTGCTATCTGCAAAATTCCCATAGAACAGGTCTGGTCAATGACCTGATTCTCAATCCAATGGAGTTGCAATAATAAAATTAAACAGACCTGAAGCTTGTTGATAGCAGATCTGTCACGGTACAAAAGTACGCGCATACATTTCTCCAGTAGCTTGACACCATCTTCAAAACTCAGGTCCTCATGCCATTCGTCACGAAGAATCGGCCTAGCTAGGTGATTCCCAAACCCGGTGGCAACATGGTTGTCCTCGAAACTAACACCAATCATTGAAACCTAGAGAACATCAACGAATCCAAATAAGAACTGTTACATTCATTAAGAAGTTCAAATGCAAAAAAAAACAAAATTCATCTTAGTCGTTACCATTCCAAGGTACTTCTCCCCATTTTTTACACCTCCAAGCACGAGAGTGTTCCATAAAGGGTTGAACTTGTTCCGGCGATTATACATAACTCGGGTCAGATAGTTGTGAACCTCTTTTGGTCCCAAGGAATTACCATCATCCCACATGTTATCATTCAGGCTGAAAACAAGAAGAGTTCAAATCAAGGGCTAAACAAGGAATGGTTTTAAGAAGGAAAATAAACATTATATCAAACATATTCTTACATGAGCTCATCAAGATAACGCAAAATTTCTTGGAAGTCGCTGATTTCCCCACTGGCACCAAGAAGAGAATGCTTACCGATAGCCTTCATCCTCTCAATGTTTTTGTACCTTAAGGTGGATCCATATGAACCTGCAGATCAGCAAAAGTTTGAGAGCTTGATTTGAAGCAACAGTCTCACCATTCTGTAGAGCAGAAAATCCAGGAAATCAGGATCACACTCTTTGAGTTAAGGAAATGGTTGGAACTCAAGGGGTGAGCGAGGCATACTTAAGTCATATTATCCAATTTGTTGGCCCAATCAGTAAATCTTCGGCATAGAAGGTCTTACACTATTTCAGATTGGGGTTAAGGTTATAAGAAATGTAACTATGTCAATCAACACAGCCTTTTCTCTTGCTAATGATAAGTAGCTGTTGGTGATAATAACCTTTCATACCCAGTAAGTCATTTCTTCTATTTGATAATAGCTGGCCAGGAAGGAGTTCTAAGAGACAGAGAGAAAGTAGAGTGCTACATGCGACACTTAAACTGATCAAAGGAGCAGTAATTCCGGTTTCACTACCAAACTTGAGCACTAAAATACCTCTCACAAAAAAGAGACATATATAATGAATAAACACTGAGTAAGATGTTCCAAGTGTTACAAGTAACCAAGCTCATATAAATTTACACATCCTGACTCCGGTTTCTTTTCGCTTATATCAATATAACAAGCAATACTATTGCAAGCACTCTTGTGGACAATGAAACATGCATAAAAGCGAAACCTAAAGTAAATTGGTTTATCGAACAACTAGAGACCTGAAACATGGTAAAGAACATACCTCCCATATCAGAAGCCATTAAGATCCCATCTTTGTACTTGATAGCAACCACTGAGGTTCCAGTAACATATGGGTACCTAACAAACAAATAAAAAACCCTAAAAAGGTGAAAACCAAATCTCAAATTTTCTCAGATTCGAGAACCATAAGGAGAGGTTTTACAATGTTCTTTGGGAATCAGCCTCGGCGTTCTTCACTCCGCTCCCGTTCTCAATCGGAATCGTAAACTGTCGAGGAACCCAAAAAAATTGACGATCAAAATTATCAAACCCAAACCATGAGTAATTGAAAGGTTGAAAAACTCTAGACTGATCCGACTTACAGTCATCTTCTCGGTGATATAGATTTTCTATAAACAGCCACAGAAACTCCAAGCAAGTAAGAATGGCTTCCTCACGATCTGATGTTTTGTTTCTTCTCTCCTCTACACTGAAAAGCTTGTACAATGATTTCTCTTTGCTCAAGAAACAAATAGAAACGGGTCGGTGATTACAGTTCTACCGGGTCGACCCGGGTAAATATCGGATAAAGATTGGCTACGGTTAGAGACGTTAAAAACATATATTTTGGCGGGCCAAGGCCCAGCTGGTTTAAGCCTTTTTTGTTTAAAGTTTGACAGGTTGAAATCCATTTTTAACATCCTATACAGAAACTTCTTCTCGTATTCGTTGAATCAAAAGTAAGTAACTGGACTTTTTAGGCTGATCACTTCTCTCATTGGGACAAAACACAGAAGTTGAAAAAACTAGCGTGGACAAGCAGCTTCACCTTCACTTGTAGAATCATTTGACTTTGCAAATGGATACAATTTTACAGAATGGAACATAATAAGATTTTTGTCTTGTCGATATCAGATCTGATAATTAAAGAAGATGAGAGCAAAGAAAACAAATACACTTGTATAACAAAAACAAACCAGAGAACAATGTAGAAAATGACACCAACACACAAATCATAATTAAGATAGCGAATTGTCTTCTTAAGAAAACTGTTCTTCCCTGGCTCCCAACTCCTCGATCATCATGTTCTTCTTCTTGTTCATTATCGCGTGGATCTTGGAGCAGTTGCAGGGCATGAGCAAGCACGAGGGCGCCACATTATTACCGACATTCCCAGTTGAAACAACAGAGAGCTTTTTCGAGATCACCACGGAGTTGATAACATCATCTGTCGGATGATAAATAGACAAAACCTCGAACCCCTGAAGATCGCACGGCTCAACGATCGGATAAAGAAACGCTCTCGGGCCATGAGCACTCCTCAGAATGAGCACAGCACCAGGATCCATGTGTTTCTGCAGATGCTCGATCACTCTAACTTTCTCCTCCTTGTTCATCCCTACAAGAGCCGCTAGAAACACCACATCGAAGCTCTTCAAGCTCTCTGTCACATCCATTATATCAACGGTGTGGAAGAACATACGTTGAGAGACGTCTGGATCAGAGGAAACCAGAAGAGAAGCGAGTTCGTTCGCTGATGGGTCGATGTCAAAGTTGTGAAAGATTGTGTCTTTGAGATGAAACGAAGCAAGAACGATGGAAGTGAGAGGAAGAGGACCAGATCCAACGAAAGCTATAGTCTTTGGGACAAAGCCGTTTAGGTTTTGGGTAAGGAGATCGAATTCAAGCTTCCCGAGTTTTAAATAATTGTTGTAATAAGGGAAAATGTTTAGATGATGAAGTGGGTTGTCTTGGAAAGAGGTCAAGATCGAAGAATAGTGGTGTTCTAAGTAACCTTCAGCTACACCACAGATCTTGATGAGTTTTTGTCGAATCTCTTGGACTGTGTCACACATCTTGGTGACGTCGATGTTAGGGTTTGGTGGGATGCATGTGGAAACGAGCTGCGTGAAGAGAATGTTGACATCTTGGGATGGTTTCAGACTCTCGAGCTTTGAGATCTTTTCATAGAGATCGCATATTGTTTTCACCAGTTGTTTGTCTTGGCAACTCATGGCGACACTCTGAAGTTATTTCGTATTGAAAGGAAAATGAAAAAAAAAAAGTTCCTGTTTTTTTGTGTGTGGAGATATTGTGGTTCTCGGGTGGTGATGAACTGTTTCGAGGGATGGATACTTATTGGGGTAAGGTGGGGTCCACACCAACTCGGAAATAAATTTATTATTTTAACATTTCATGATTCCAAATAAAACATTTCGTCCCCATCGATGATTTATTTGAATAACCGGAAACCAAATATACATAAATGTAAATTTTGCTACAACAGTTAATATACATAAATAAATCATTTTGTTTACGTTTTTGAGTTAAAGATTTAAATTTTAGGAGTTAGGGTTTAAGATTTAGTGTTTATATTTCTTTTATATAAAAATCGAAACCAAAATTTAGACTATTTTCATATAATTGTCCCTACTTTTTGTGTTAAATATATGTATTGTTGAAAATTACCAAAATAAATTTGTTTATAATTGTCAAAACTCTGATCGATTTGTGAACATTGAACAATATGGATGAGAAGAAGAAAAAAATTCAGAAAATAGCAAGTTTGTATTACACTAGTTGCTAATCGAGATATGAAACGTGATCTGTAAAAATAGATATGGTAATTGCTTAATGTTTTCCATTTTTTTGAGTTTAGAAATGAATCTCCACCAACTACGTTTTTACCGCTGTGGTGTTCTAATGGAAGCTACAGAAAACAATAGAAATTGATTTTAGGCTAGATTCAAAAGACGAGGTTCTCCATTAAAATGTAATATGATTTACATAACTCATATTTAGAGATAAACAATTGCGAGACTATATATGGCATGTATGTGCCTATGTACTTCTTCCAACTTGTATGAAAAAATAAATAAAATAACTTTTGACGCGCGCCTTATCATTTTAATTAGCATGATTTAAATTTTAAACACATAACTAATTGGCATAAAATGAAAGAGACCAATATTATTGCGCTGTTCGAAATAAACAAAAGCTTTTAGAGAAGATGTAATATATTATTGCGCTTTTCAAAAAGAAAAACTTTTGACGCCGTATCATTTTAAATAGCTTTCTTGGTTTCCACTTGAGTACTGCACTAAGGATTCTTGCCTTTCAAGTTTCCATATATATCACCATTAAGTCCTAAATATTTCTTTCACTAAGACGCATTTGATCTTGACAAATAAAACGACGCATTTGAAAAAAAAATTACTTACAACAACACAAAAAGTGTAACTAACCAACAATAAAAAAAACAAAGGGGTGTAACTAACCTATGACAGGTTGCTTGACCGAATGCACTTCTTTTTGTCTGTTTCCAAACATCAACTTTGGCAAAATTTTGTAAGACATCAAACTGAATTCAACTTTTTTGGAAATATTGAGAAGATGCGAATTTCAGAAGAAGATATTATCTTCATGGCGTGTGCCTTCCACACATTTCCTACGGCTCTCCTTGTTTTCTTTTGATTAGCTTCGTGAATTTTCCAAATTCTTCACGCAATCATGCATTTGATTTATTTTTAATCTAGAAAGAACAACAAAAACCAACTTGTCTTACTTTAGCTTTTAGGACTTCTATAGAGAGTAACATATATGGAATACGTTGACATAAAAAAAACGAATATGAAATCGGAATCCATGTGAGACAAATTTACGAATAAAAAGAGGGATAAAAAGACACACGCCAACTTGAAAAGATCGATATTCTTTAATTTAAGACGATGACACATTATATATATTTCTTTTGCAAAAAAAACATATTCGATGTATGCATCATTGCCTCTTGCATTAACTCGAAGGCCAACTTAATTTTTTTATAGGAATGTTAATTTCATTAAGGAATGAGAGGGTTTGTATGAGATTACAAAAAAGTGTTTTGCTAGTCAGGAGACTATAGCTTGCCAAAAAAAGATAAAAAACGGGGCATTAGTCTAAATATTGAGATTAGGTCACCAAGATCTTTCTTGTTCCTTCGTGCTAAGATGCTGTCTTGCATGTCGCGGTCTAGTTTCTAGAAGATGACCTCTGGGGACGAGGATATTCCGTTGTGAAGTCTTGAACTTCTTTTTTGCCATGTAGATAATCGCTTGAGAAACCAGGTGTCGTTGGAGTTGAGGAGGCGAGTTAGTAGAAGAGGAGAATTAACCATGCAAATAGGGTAGCCCAAGTATGGAAAGAGAATGGAACGGCCAACTTAAATAATGTGCCAAAACATTCATAAAATACTACTTGGGTTATGACCACGTATTTTGTTGCAATTCATTAAAGATTTGTGGCAACAATTTTAGTAGCAAGTTTACAACTACTAAATTTTGTGGCAATTTAACTGAATTTGAAATTCAAGTTTTTTTGTACGTTCAATCTCATTGCGCGGCGGGCAGTTGGATCCGGTTGTCTCAAATTAATATTCTATATTACTATATGTGTATTTTCTTAATATGCATTTTCTTGTTGTTGTCAACGGATTCCATTTATGTTATTTTCGTAGAGTTCCCAAAAGCTAAAGCTGAGACCAAAGTTTTATTTTTTTCTGTATTACAAAGAAATGATTGTTGCGTGAAGAATTTGAGAAATTGATGAATTAAATCAAAAGAAGACAAGGAGAGCCATAAGAAGTGTGTGGAAGGCACACGCCAAGAAGATAATATCTTCTACTGGAATGGACATATTCTTAATATTTCCAAAATTTGATAATTCAGTTTGAAATTTGTAGGAAACATTACAAGAATTTGTCAATGTAAATGTTTGAAAACGGATAAAGGAAGTATATTTGGTCAAGCAACCTGTTATAGTCATGTTCCTTTCACTATCAAGTCTATCTTCTAGTTCTACTGAATTACATTGCCTATCTTACAATTCATTCTTCTTCAAAAAATTTCAAATTTTTTAATTTATGTCCTCATGTTTATTACCATTTTATTGTAATATATATAATCATCAAAAAATAAAAAAAAACTCCAAAACTAAAACACAAATGTTTCCAGTTTTCGTAACTAAAGAAACTTTTTTTTTTTTTTTTTTTTTGTCAACCAACTAAAGAAACTTGTTTAAGAGCTGATATTATGGTACAAGTGATGATAGGTAAGTTTTGGTATTGTTCTGCCAAAAATATGTCTTTCATAGTCTTTTTTTTTTTGTTTTATAAAAGGTTTGCAATTTAAATAAATCAACCGGTTACAAGCTATGATCCTTGGTCAGTAGTAGCAAGACATACAAAGTTTTGGAAGTTCCAAGAAAAATAGTAATAGCAAATCGTACATATGAGATAAACAAACATAAGAAAAAGAGAAAAGTTCCAAGATTGAAACTAGAAGCTTGAGAAGAAGAGAAGGCGAAAAACAGACATTTCCATCATGGTCTTTAATCTTTATGACCATGATTTCTACGTCTTTTTAGACTGATATCCATGGCAACTTTTTATAATTTTTGTGGTGGTTTTACAGATCGTTCTCTCAAGAATCTAAAGAATGTTGTATCTAGTTCTTATTTTTATAGAGACTTTGTACTTGCAACAGGCAACAGCAACTGAATCCAGCGACTCCAATAACGGATTGTTTCCATGTACTCCTATAGCTAAATCATCAAATTATGCAGATATAGTCGACATACTAGATTCAATAACAATGGGGATTAATTATCATTACATTTTGTATATGTAGTGAGTTTCAAATTTGATGTGTCTTTCATAAATGAAGTCATCAACTATTACATAAAAAAACACCTAAATATCGAAAATCCTAACTTGATTGCATGAAACTATCGAGACCAAAAAGAAACCTTTTTAACGGGCCACACAGGTGATAAGGCCCACAAACTTTATTCGGTTTGATTCCTCTTGCCAACTCGGGTCGTTTCTGCTCAAATACGGCTCTTTGGTCTGACTGGTTCGATCATTTGGTTCCAAAATCCAGTCCGGTTTAGTCTCAGAAATCAATTTATTAAAAAATCACAAAACTGAAAACTGGGAAAAAGAACAGTGAACCCTGTCATCGTTCTGAGTACGGTTTCGAGCTCTAATGGCTGCACATTCGACATCGGAGCCGGTCGTGAATCTCCCGGCGACCCAATTTGAATCTCAGTTTACAGAGCCGTTAGGGGTGACTCTTCTGGTTCGGCATCTCCCTGATGGAATTCCTCATGATATCATCTCTCGGCTCTTTTCTCAGTACGGAGCTTCTACAGTTCGTCCTTGCTCCGGTGGAAAGTAAATCCCCAGCAACCTTTTTCTTTCGATTTACTTAGAAGGTTTAGGAAATTATGGATTTCTGTAGAAGATTTTGGGAACTGAAAGGTTCATAGATTTTTTTGTTCATGAGGTTTTTGAAGGAAACAAGATGCATACACTGTTCTTTATGTCAAATTAGTCTAACTTGACATATAATCCCTGCCACAGATTGAGAAATGCTGCATTTGTGGATTTCAAGAATGAAGCTTTTGCTTCTCAAGCACATCGTCAATTAAATGGGTACCAGTTTCTTCCATCTGGAATTACTCATCTTCCGTTAATATGCTGGAATCAATCGTCAATTAAATGGGACTTTTATCGGTATTAAGGCAATGATTGAGCTGTTTTCTGGTTTAATGGTTGTGTAGGCTGAGGTTTCTTGGTAAGGTTCTTCAAGTACAGAGAGCCCATAAACCTAATGAGAACAGGAAGTCTCGTCAAATTGAAGAATCTGTGAGAGATGGTCAACCCTACTCATTCTCTACAGTTAGCAGCAACAATGATTCAAAATCTGGGCAGATACTTGCTGGCGAACCGATAGCTCCAAAACTCGGCATAAACTATCCATTTCCTCCTCACCTGCAGTAAGTTTTACTGCTCATATTTTTTTAGATTTGTTCCATTTCTTATTCAAAAAACATCGGTTTGTGTGTGTTTCTCTCCTCAGACACTTCTATGTTTGATCGGATTCATCTGCAGATATGCTTACCCACCACCCGATGCAAATATATTAGCCAACATTACTAATGCCCTTATTGCTGTCCCTCCGTTATACACCCAGGTTAGCTCTTCTATCAGTGTATATGACCGGTGGATATATGTGTTTTTTCATTTATGATCTGCAAATATCAACTATCATGGAGTGCAGAAGAAACTAGAAATGTAATTTGAAACCTTTTGACCTTAGGTGCTTCATCTGATGAACAAAATGAATCTTCCACCTCCTTTTCGCCTGGCCCTACCCACACCACCTCTACCTAAAGCAGGCCCCCGAGCAACTGAGTTGGAGCATCAATCTAGTAGCGAGTCAGAGATGGAATCTGATGAGGTATGACTCGTCATGCCATGTCTGCATACGAATTTAGTAAAATGGCTTCATGCTAAGCTCATTTTGGTTGTTTCTTTCTCTTTTTTGTTAACGAACCTGTGTTATAATCGATGCAAATACGTCCTCTGACTTTATTAATATTTGTTCTACTCTTTATATTCATTGTTATTGAGTACTGGGGTAAGAAATGTGATGGCATTATGTTTAGGATACAAGTACATCAAATTCAGGAAGGAAGCGTGCTAGACATGAAACTCTTGTTGGTCCTGGGATGGTTAAGGATGTGCCCCATGAGACTGTTGGAGTGAAACCCTCGTCTTTGACCCCTAAAGAGATCCCTCGAATAAGAAAGAATAAACATGTTGTGCAGGTATTTGATTCTCCATGATTATCTTATAAACTATGCCGTGTGGTTGTGTTGATTCTTGTAAGTTCTTCTTCTGGATCCCGGCAGATCAAGATTACCCCAAAAGTTACTCAAGACGAATATAAAGAGGAATGTGGGAATGAAGGCCCGGCAGACGAGCCCAGAGAAGAAGATTCAAATCCAGTGCCCTTTGCCACTTTAGAGGAGTTGGAGAAAGGACGGTTACCGCCACAGGATATTCTATCGCTGCCTATGTTCAAGGTATGGATTCTAGGATCAAGCTGTTATGTTTTTGCATTTAGAAGAACTTTTGTAATGATGTGAGGATGATTATCAATTCTAGCCTTTTCTTTGGGTATGGAAAATGTACTCTGGCACATTTGCTATGCATACTTGTTACTGGATATTCTCTATGCAGGAAACAATTTTTACTGCATAATAGTGCTTCTTTTCTCTGCAGCTCTCTCATGACTGTTTTCCTAGCTCCTGGTATAATTAAAATGTAAGAGTGTCATCTCTGAAAAACATATTCATTGAGAGAAAATGTTTTTGTTTTCATTGTGTGTGCAGAACTACACAACTGGGACTCCCTCGCTTGTGCTGTACATCAAAAACCTTGCGAAAGATGTTCTTATTGATGATTTCTATTACATATTTGGTAAGACGTTGCTCTGCTAGTCAAACCAAAATGTTGTACAATCTAGACTGGTTTATTTACGAGCTGTTGTATAATATGAAGAGAAGTGTCAGCTTATGTCTTGCCTTTCTGGAAGTCAATTCATTGCTACATATTGGCATTCTTGTAGGGTCACAATTTGGAAGCATCGAAGCAGCTAAATCCAGTCTTGGTGTGAGGCTGATGCAGGTGATGCGTCCGTCTTTCATAACGTTAAACTTTCCTTCGATGACAAATCAATATTCTTGTTTTATGACTATGATTTAATATGTGAACGAATATTACAGGAAGGAAGGATGAGAGGGCAAGCTTTTTTGACATTTCCATCAGTTGAACTCGCACATCATGCTCTGGTTATAATCCTTAACCCCTTCTTGTTCTGTGTAAATGTCGATTTCAGCCTGAGTACTATATGATGCATATACCATTGATAAGCATTTTGTGCTTGAGTATAAGCCAAAAGTGTTATTTTCTTTTGCCACATAAAGAGGAAAGTGACTGATGTGTTCTTTGTGAATTTGCAGAATCTTGTAAATGGGTTTGTGTTCAAAGGAAAACCAATGATAATCCAGTTTGGCAGGAATCCTGGAGCAGCCAAGCCAAACGAATGAATGATATAAAATAACAGGGTTGTTTTATTCTTCTTGGTAAAATTAAATGTTAGAGGATTCATTTTTGGGTCATCATGTAACTCTGGGTCGGAGTTAATAAAATATCGATGCCTAATTTTTATGGCTCCAGAATGTAATTAACGAACAACAAAATACCAAATGTGTTCTCTGTTCTGAATGGTTTTCAAGGATTAAAAAGAAACGCCAAGCAACGCAAACTTAATCAAGACCAAGTTCTGTCATAAAAAATAAATAGTTGCTAGAAAATATGATTGCAATCTGTCACGAACACATAAATCGAAAAAGATGATATCCGCTTTTCTGAGTTTATTTCATCTGGACGATCCCGGCGCTTCTAAGCTCGCATGTGTTTCTGTGCTGCGCTCGGTTTCTCCTGAAGATCGGTCCGCACCTGTTTGGAGAAGAAAAGTTGTAGACTGTCAAGAGGCAAACATAGTCAGGTCTGTCTAGATCGGTAGTAAGCAATCCGGTTCAAACAAAAAATTCATAGTCAGGTTACAATCACAATTTATGAGTTGGAAGATGATGTCTGTTTCTTTACCTGTCTCATCACAGGATCTGTGAGGATGTTCTGGGTCTTGCGTCCCCTTTGCCTACACACACACAACAAAAATGGAGCATCAGGAAAGGGGGTAATATATGTACATGAGAATCGTTAAGAGTCTAACCTGTCTCTCTTTAACATTCCCAGCTCCCGTGTCTTGTCCTTCAAGGACCGAGGTGGCGAGGTCTTCCTTCCAATATCATGGTCGTCCTTCAAGGACTGGAGAAAGGCTAATCTTTTTCTTAAGATGTCTTTTCTTTTTTCAATTTCATGCATCTGTCCCTGTTCCTCGTCACCTTCAGTCTTGGCTCTGGATGATGAACGCCTCTTCGGCCTGGGTTTATATCTATCAGACAAAAACATCTGATCCACTTCTGGAAAAAAGGGCTGAGATAGAAATTTTCTCCATCTGACATGAGACGATTTAAAAAGAAAAACCGATGAACCTACCATTAACTACATATATCCATCAACGAGAAACCATAACCAAACAGACGGAAATCATATTATCTAGGAAGCCAATTCGATAATTTGAACAGAGCCCCCGAATTAGGGTTTCTATTTCAGCCCCATCATCTCAATCCAATTACTGGGATTCGTTTACCTAAATCATCACTATACAATTTTGGATTCCGAATCTTAAAACTTTCAAGATTATATCCCAACAACAAATCTAGGTAAGTTTCTACGCGCCGTGCATTAGCGAACAGAATGGGAACAACTAGAGTTGTCAATCTTTACTTAAATTACTTTGAGAGCGGAAGCGGAAGCGGAAGCGGAAGCGGAAGCGGAAGCGGAAGCGGAAGCGGAAGCGGAAGCGGAAGCGGAAGCGGAAGCGGAAGCGGAAGCGGAAGCGGAAGCGGAAGCGGAAGCGGAAGCGGAAGCGGAAGCGGAAGCGGAAGCGGAAGCGGAAGCGGAAGCGGAAGCGGAAGCGGAAGCGGAAGCGGAAGCGGAAGCGGAAGCGGAAGCGGAAGCGGAAGCGGAAGCGGAAGCGGAAGCGGAAGCGGAAGCGGAAGCGGAAGCGGAAGCGGAAGCGGAAGCGGAAGCGGAAGCGGAAGCGGAAGCGGAAGCGGAAGCGGAAGCGGAAGCGGAAGCGGAAGCGGAAGCGGAAGCGGAAGCGGAAGCGGAAGCGGAAGCGGAAGCGGAAGCGGAAGCGGAAGCGGAAGCAGAAGCGGAAGCGGAAGCGGAAGCAGAAGCGGAAGCGGAAGCGGAAGCGGAAGCGGAAGCGGAAGCGGAAACGGAAGCGGAAGCGGAAGCGGAAGCGGAAGTGGAAACGGAAACGAAAGCGGAAACGAAAGCAGATCAAAGCTTGCTCGGGAAGAATCGATCGAGTGGTTGAAGGAGCTTTGAGAGGGGCAAGGAGGCGCTACGAAACGAAGAATCTAAATCAACGTAAAACGAAGGGCTTAATCGTTTGGTCATATGTAGAAAAACAACTCGGCCCAAAGCCCATATAAATAGAAATGGGAAAGAAAAAGAAAACAAACTATTTAAAACATCTTTATCCATGAAATATTCATGAAGTATATAACTAATATAATATTAATATATTTAATATATTTTATATTAAGAATTTTACTATAAATTTTTAATTTCACTAGTGATATACTCATTAAGTTTCTCATCAATATAATATTAATATTATTATATTGATAT